>CM032632.1:23666542-23838156 GCA_019097785.1 Fraxinus excelsior | reverse complement strand
AAAAAAAGAGGCAATGCATATGTACGCAGGAATGAAGTGCATGAGTTAGTAATCGTACCTCAGGAGCAACATAGTTTGGAGTTCCACAGGTAGTATGAAGCAAACCATCATCCTGTTAGATCAAATTTGTAAGAATTCTATTTTGCTGTGACTAATTGACGCAAGGTAAAGGCGAAGTATAACAAATATCTTGTGTGTGGAACTAAAAATCATCCAAAGCATGCATTTGATCGAATAATTTATAGTAAATGCGATATCTATGTTTTCAATTCCCTTGAGTTTCAATTCCATTGCGGTCCAAGCAAATTTACTTGTGTCTATTTACCAATGGCTGATTGATTATTTAACCATATCCTTTTTATTTTAGCATGCACATCCACTTTCCTTCTGATCAGCCCAAGATATGACCCAAAAAGGACAAGAAGTTAACTTGAAGAAATAGAAAGAATACATCCATCCTCAGTCAATATTTACATTTTTCTTGACCTTACTGAGCGACAAATTATGCAATAAATGGGACACAATTTTGTTTCCTATCAGCCGAGAAAGACAGATACCCTGCTAATAAATATTTTGCAGTTGCCATCAGTTGTTTTCCTCATTCGTCCTTTTCCCCTGCTTTATTTGTTTTCGTAGTAATCATCTAGCGGCATTGAGCCCGTAAACAGTTATCTGGAAATATCTACTAATTTCCAAGCATAAATATCTCCTAAAAGCATTCTATAAACTGTAAGTAAAGCATATCCGCAAATTCCAATTGATGTCTTTTTCGAGTAGTCATTGACAACTTACAGAGTTCTTTTGACAAGATTACTTTATCTACTTTTTATATATTAAGAACTAAGAAGATTTTTACTTTCTTATGCAAACCCTTCACAGGACAATACAATGACAAGATTTTAACTTCTTTTTCTATTATAATTTTAGACTTGTTTGAAACCCATTTTGGGTAGAATAGAAATTTTGGAATAGTGATTGATGTGAGAATATGTGGTGGAAAAGTGATAAAAAGTTTTTGATTTGTGTTTAATATTATTTTATTTGAAGAATGTGTGGTTGAAATGAAGAATGAGAATGAGAAATTAATGGGTGTCAAACGGGGGCTTTGTAGAGTGCACCTTACTTACCAAACATGCTATGATCTGATATTTACCTTCACTTGCTGAGACAGAGCACTCAAACCAAAATCCGAAATTTTAAGGTTCCCAGAGGCATCCAACAATAGGTTTTCAGGCTACACAAGGAAACAGATATGAATGATGAGTGAGCTTAGCATTTTGCCTGTGAACTGAAAATAAAATAAACTCTCCATTATATTTTTGATTATATGTTACTATAAATGATGCCAATTACCTTTAGATCTCTGTGGTAGACTCCCCGGCTATGGCAATAATCAACGGCATTAATAAGTTGCTGAAAATATTTTCTTGCTTCTTCCTCTCGCATCCGTCCGTGATTTACCTAAATTTAGAAAATTCGTGGCATTTATTATATCCAATTGAGACCGCATTTAAGAAACAATTACAGCCAATTATGGTTGCCAGCCACAGAGAGATGGAATAAAATTAAAGTTGAAAACATCAGCACTCAGTCCATGGATCCAACAAAGAGCATTATAAAAAAAAATGAAGAATACCGAGCATGTCTGGTTAAGCTTAAAAATAAGTACTTTATTTTCAAACAGTTTGGATAAGTCACTTTTTCTTTCCAAGTAAAAAAAGGTAATTATTTTGAAAGTAACTCTTATCTTAATATCACAGTAAGTAACTTATTTCTGTTTTTTATATTCATTTTAAACCTTACTGGTAAACTTTTTAAGCTAAGCTAAACATCTTCTAAAACTGGAATTCAATATATTATGTTGCATACTTATATAAAACTATGAAAATTCTAATACTAGTGCGATAAAATTTCTCCGACTCACAATTTTGTCGAAGAGCTCTCCCCCAGTGACAAACTCCAAAACAATAAATATCTTTGTCTTGCTCGCCATCACCTGAATAAAGACAACATTATTAGACATCCTAGCACCTGACCCCACAAACATGCAAAGAGGGGGGAAGAGGGAGGGGGATCAACCTCATACAAGCGAACAACATTGGGATGCTTTATCAACTTCATTGTCGCTACTTCCCGCTTTATCTGTCAAAATACGCGCCAAGACATCAGGGACTTTTTATGACTAGAATAGAAGCTACTAGCGAAGTGTTAAAAGTAGAAAATGCAATGGAGAAAAAGAACACTTATGACGATTTAAATGCTAAAAAAATCTCTTGCCCACAAAGCGAAATAACATTTATGTTGATTCTCAGATAAATACTGAAATCTCTTCCAAATTCAATTCATTTAATTTAATCTCTGGGGAAAAATCAAGGTTCACGAAGATTTCCTCTTAATCAAGTAATCAAAAACTTACCTGTTCAGCTATTTTGTGCTTGAGGACCTTAGCCTTATCAAGGATCTTGAGAGCCACAGGTTGCCCAGTCTCAGAATTTCTAGCAAATTTAACTTTTGCAAATGTGCCCTCACCAATTGTCCTTCCAACCTCATACTTCCCTATTTTTCGCTTAATTTTGGATTGATTCATTCTTGCTTATCCAGTGTGTTCGCATAACCTGTCCAGTCAAGAGAAACTTCCCTGCACACGCATTGCACACAGATTTCTCGGATAAGCTTATGTCAGAAAATTGTGAAAGTATGAAGGATCATGGCTTATCAAACCGGACTTATCTAATTATATCAATCGTAAATAGGTCGAACTAAATTATCAAACTTCAATCATTTGAGAGTTGGTAGAGCAGATTTTGATGAGTATATATATATATATATATATATATATATATATATATATATAGAATGGCCCGCCTGAATTTTAAACCAAGGGAGTTTTTTTCGTTATATATTCCATCTCCACTTCATAAATGAAAAATGAAAAACAGAACAATGAAATTGAATCATATGAAGGAGAAAGGTACTTTTAAAAAAAAAAAAATTCAAGAATTGTAATACTCAATAAACTAAACTGATACATGAATAATAGAAAAGTGTGTGTGTGTGAGAGAGAGAGAGAGAGAGAGGGATTAGGTTGTGAAACTCCACATTATTATAAATCTAGCAGATTAGACTATAATAAACAATTGAAGAAAGACATTACTGAGTAAAATAACCACTATTAAAATCTAATTACTCGTCATGGCCACAAAATTGGTTGGGGTAGAGAGAGTGATCGAACTGCCTTCAACTGCAGACTGCAAATCCAGCAATAATTCACAAGAATAACCAAGCAGCTAAACATACACAAGGACAAAGAAAAAAGAAACCCCAATTCAACCTAATTAATTTTCTTCAAATCCAAATGAGAGAAAAAAAAAAAAGGTTTTCAACCTCTCAAAGTAATCCAGGCCAAACATAAACTGAACTAAAAAATCCCAGCTCAAATTCTTTCAGAACTCACAAAAGGGTTTCCAAATTCAAGAACACAAGAAAATTTTCTTATTTCAGATAATAAAAACTCAATTTTCTGATATGCTAAAAAGGGAATGTGAAATATCAAAGAGATGAAGAAAAAAATGTAAGAAAATGGTAAGAGAGATGTACTTGAACTCACACTTTTAAGTTTTACCCTTTATGCTGATAAAGCTAAGAATGATGAACAAAAAGGATGCAGCGTGGCTTTTGGGAGTATGAAGGGTCATAGCATTAACTTCAAGATTCAAGATTTATGATCTGTCAAAATTGGCTAGGCTTTGATAAATGACTCAAGAAATTGCATATCAGCATGGTGTCAATAGAATTCAAGATTCACCAGTCATGTTTGTCTGATCGTGAAGGGGAACTTGCAACCTCAGTCCCCAATCTATTGCAACAATCACAAGTTGATCTGTAACCTTAAAAAATTAGCAATTTAATATCAACCATCCATCATAATCTTCGAAAAGGAAGTCACCATTTATGTCCACCGTTTTTATATATATATCCACTATTAAATGATAATTATATTTTATTTTAAATCTTTTATAAATTTACTTAAATGTACATATATAAAATTAAATAACATATTTCGTTCTAAATTCATCCACTGATATTTATTTTTATTAAAATTCTTTTTGACCTTTTTATATTATTTTAGAGGACCAAGGAGCAAAACTTGAAAAAGGAAAAGGAGAAAAGAAGTGATAAATAGAGGGAGGTAACTACTTTGAAGGACAGATAAAAATGGGAATATATGGAAAAACAAAAACGGATGATGGAAAGAACTGTTACTTTTCCTTAATTCATTACAATTCCAAATAGATTCAGACAGAATAAACTTGTATTTAAAGCATCATTTTATGATTTAGAATAATAACTAAAGGAAAGAAAGAGAGAGGAAATAAACTCACAAGGCACCACCAACTGCCAGACCAACTAATTTAGAAAGAGACGAGAAACATATTCAAGGAAGTCATAAGTTAGCCACATGTGCTACAATTTATATACATTTTATGATATACGAGAGCTAATCAAAGATTCTAAAACCACATTGTTATGATGTGTCATGTGGATGTTGTTGACATTTGGTTCGATTTTTTATTGCGATTGTGACACGTGACAAAGGAAAGTGTGAAATTCTCGACAAGAGGTGACATTGGGGCCCCATTCGGTAGGGATTAAAATCCAATTAAAATTGAAAATATAACTGTTATTGGATCTTATCTGTCTAATAAAAGTCAACAATAACGCTACTTTTTCAATTTTAATCCGATTTTAATCCCTACCGAACGGGCCCTGGGATTGCAAATGTTGTTTGTCGTCAAAATACAACAGGTGATGATGAATATAGTATTTTTTTTACATTTTATTAGGATGTATTTAGAGTATAATGAATATATAAAATTTGTGTGGATTTATAGTGTTTGAATGAATGAATTCAGTAAGGACAATATTAGAACGTGACATGTATAAAAATAATAATTATTTAAAATTTTAATATTTTAATAGGGATGGATATAGAATGAAATAGATATATATATAAGAATCGCGGATGTAAATATCAGCTCGATATTATATTGTTGAGCATAACACGGGTGAAACGAAAATTAGTGTGATTTGATTTTAGTCCTTGTTTGGTCTCATTTTCTTGAGAGTCTATCTATTGCAGCATTAAGACAATCCATTGTACAGGCAACAGTCAATTTGCAAATGCAACATCACTTACCTTCTTCAAATACAAAACTATCACTGATTGGAAAATAGTTTTCCTTGGCAATTCAACTATAGAACTAAGTCCTGCTTGACGCACATTTTTTTATAAAACTCATTTTTATTTATACATTTTTCAATAAAAAAATATTTTACATTACATTAATAATTTTTTTTTACATTTTAATCACATATTTCTCATCATATCATTATTTAAAATATATTATTTTCTCGATAATATTCATCAAACACCCCTAAATACATATAGTAAATGGTTGATGGGTGACTCCTGCTGTCGAGACAATAATGGTTGGTGGATTATTTTTATTACAAGAATTTTTTAATGCTGGCCACGCATTTCGTCGGTGGTGGGGCCATCATACTACGTTACAAAACAAGAAATTGCACGTTCTTGAGTCAGGAATGCATGGCGGGCATATGTGCTGACAGCACTGCTCTTATCAGTTATCACTTATCTCTATGCAACTATGTTATCAATTGCAAGGAGCCAGAGAATTCTTCAGAATAGACAGAGGGTGGGTGGTTCTTATTTCTTTTTTGTTTTTTTTTTAACTCACAGAAAATAGAGTCACAGAATTCTTTCAGAATAGACCCGAGGGGAGGGTGGGTGATTATTATTTTTTTCAATATTTTACTCACTTGGGAGCGATTCTTTTAAATGTTTTACTCATATGAGACACACCCCATATAAGTTTTCGGGCTAGATCTACACTATTTATTTTAACCACAATCATCACATCATTGTTTAGATTTTTGCCACATAAGAGAGTGTCGAGTACATCGTCAACCAACAGTGTACATATAGCATAATTGATCTGACCCTATCCATATACGAGAAATGCAACTTGCCAATTTTTTTTACCATTTGGTTTACATAATGTACATGTGGCAAGATTTTACACCATGTTGGACAAAAAATGTCAAAATCAACGTTGAAATCTTGCCATTTGTAAATTATGTAAACTAAATGGTAAACAATAATATATGAGCGACATTTCTCATCTATATACGATCGTAATACATGTACATCATATCTTACAAAATTTTGTGTCCGTTTGATTCTCATTAATATGGAAAAATGAGTTTTGAGTAGTGTTTTTAGAATAATGTGAAGTTAAAAAATAGAGAAATTTTTTTGGTATACGTGTAAAATATTTTATTATGTAAATGTGTGATTAGAAACGATCCTATAAAAAATCATAAAATAAATTAATGTGTGTCAAACAAGCACTTATTTACTAATAGATGATATGATGGTGGTTGAATCGACTCGAAAAAAAAGTCGAGTCAATTCGACTTAGAGCTTGTTTGTACAAGCCAAGATATATGCCTTATGAGACACTTGATCTGAATCCTAGTACAAATCTCACAAGATAAAAGTCTTGGATTCGAATTATGGAAGGTGCTATAGAAATCCGTTAAGAGTAAAATGAGCTCAGGCTATCCTAAAACGGACCATGCGTAAGAGTGATCAAAAACCATATCAGATCGTTACAACATAAGTTATCTCATTTAATCTCACTTTTCAAATTCAATCCTAAATTTTGTATTCTATTGAATTTGCGAATTTAATTAATTAGGTTATCTTGAATATAAATTAATCATATATAGTAAAGTTAACTTATTATATCTCTATGTGAAATTGAATAAACCTTAACAAGACGTTTAAAAATTCAACTAATGACCTCATTAAAAGTAAAAGCATATCTCCACCTTCTATCAAATTGTCGAATTTTACTCTGTGATCTAAATAAATAACACACATTTCAACTCGTCACCGTTCACAAATAATGATTTTAATGATCAGTAATTCAAACATTAAGAAAATTAATAAAATCAATACATACATCAACTAACAATAAAATTCGAGGATTGAAATCAAAAGTTCAAAATCATGTTACATTTTTCAAGTTTACGTGAAAATTGACGGGCTGGTTTGAATCTATTTGACAAGTGAGGATGTTTGGAGAGTCGTGCCTAAGTCAGCCTATAAAATTAAACGTGTGCAAGGATCGGACCGTGGGCTAGATATGCTTCGGGTTTAGTCGGGTCGACCAGTCCTTTAAAGTTAAATACATTTGTTTTTTAGGTGGAATTATGGTGTAAGAACAAGGGAAAATTACATAAAAACGGGTGATTAAAGATCAATTTTTAAAAATCAGGTTTGAACTTTTATTTATTCAAGTTTCATGTTTTTGTCATTTTAATTAAATATTAATTATACAATTTTCATCTCAAACCCTAATCAATTTCATCATAAACCCTAGAAACCATTTTCATTTTCTTTCTCTATCCATCTCTCCGTCTTCTCTCTCTCCCGTCTTCTCCGCCTCCTCTCCTCTCCGTCTTCTCTCTTCTCTCCCTCTCTCTACCAACCTTCACCGACGACGCCTCCCATCTTTGTCGACGACGTCGCTGCACTCATCGCGTCGATGCAAATCCGCTTCACTCATCGTCGCACGATGTTGATCCATCATTCTCCCTTTTTTTATTTTTGAGTGGCGGTGATTGACGGTTCGATGGTGGTGGGGGTGCAGAGTGCCGTGGTGGTAAAGGAGTGTGATGCGGTGGTAGGAACAGAGATCGGGTGCTGTGTGTGGTGATGTGCTTTGGTGCGGTAGAGGCGGAGGTGTGCGGTGCAGTACGGTGATTGAGTGAGTGGTGTGGTGTCGTGCGCAGGTGGTGGTGCGGTGGGTGGAGGTGTGCGGTGCCGTTAATAGGTCGTGTGTGGAGTTGTGCCGTGTGGTATGGTGGATGTGATGTTTGGATGGTTTTAACGGCGGTGATGGATTAGGCTGCTGATGGTGGATCTAGAGTTGGTGGCGATTAGCTGCTTATGGTGGATCTCTATTTGGTGGTTGTGTTGTGGAGGTGTCGTGGCGGTGATGGTGGATGTGGAGGTATATGTTGCGGTGGTAGGAACAAAGATCTCTAGTGGTGTGGTGGTGGAGGTAGAGATGTGAGGTATCGTGGCGGTGGTGGTGGAAATGTATTGTATGGTGCGGTGCGGTGTGGTGGTGGGAATTGAGATCTCTGGTGGTGTTGCAGTGGAAGTGGAAGAGTGCTGCGGCTGTGGTAGTGGTAGTGGTAGTGGTCATGGGTGGGATGAGATGTGGTGGTGTCGGTGACCAATTGTTTAGTTAACTGTGATCAATAATTGGTTAATTTTTTACAAATAAACAATATGTGACCTGAAAATTGTGACCGTGGCTCACAATTTATTAAGTTGTAACTAATAAAAGTTTTGATTTTTTCAACCTGTGGCCTATAAAAAATAATAATTTGTGGCCAAGAAATAACACATGACTATAAAATTATTGATTTGTGATCAGAAAATAAGTTGTGACCAATAACTATAAGATTTTGATTTGTGATCGAGAAATATTGCGTGACTTAAAAAATTGTTGATTTATGATCGAGAAAAAAATTGTGACCAAAAATTGATTTTTAACTAATTAATTAAATAATTGTGACCTTATCAATTGCTATAATTGGAGCAGCCGCTGGAATTAAGCGGGAGCGGAACGTCATTGAAATAGTCTCTGGAATTAAGCGACGGCCGGAATAGTTGCCGAAACGGTAGGGAGGTGGAGGTGGAAGTGGAGTGGGTTAATTATATTATATTACAATTAAATATTTAATTAATAAATAAATACTTGATTTTTGCAATTTTGAAACCTAAGACGTGAAAATTGATTTGGTTATAATTAAAACATAATCCATGAATACTTCCATAAGAACAATACTTGTGAAATTCGTGTCTAGGATGGTATGATTTATGGCTCTCTTTGCTTTTATTCATGAGCTAATTTCCATATAATTACTTCACACCGACTAGTTTGTCAATAATAGGCAAACTAGGTCATTGCCTTGGGCCTCATAATTTTGAGGGGCCTCATGGGGAAAAAAAGCCCCAAAAGATGCCTCTAATTTTTAGATTTTTTTATGACCATTCCAAATAGGGAACATTACATAAGTAAGGTATTAAGTATCCCCTATTTCAAAATTAAAGATATAAGTTTTAATTTTCAAAAATCAGGTTTTTATTAAAATTTATTTATGATTTAAGTAATGAATTATATATTTTATTAATTAAATATATTAATGTCACAGATTTATGCAATTTGGTCACAAATTAACCATTTTATTAGGTCACAGAAATTTTGTAGGTCACAGATTTTTTCGAGGTCACATATCTAAAATTTTATAGGTCACAGAAATTTTGTAGGTCACGGATTTTTTCGAAATCACAGTCACAGTCACAATTTTGAGGTCACAGACACCCACCCACCTAGGTCACAGACACCCACTTAGGTCACAGACACCCACGAACGCTGCCGCCACCACAGCCAACATCCCAACCACCACCAAAAAATATTAGATCCACAGAAACACACATTAACACCACACAGTCGTAGCTCAACCTCCACCATAGCACCATTTTGAGGTCACAAACACCCACCCACCTAGGTCACACAATTTTGAGGTCACAGACACCCACGAACGCTGCCGCCACCACAGCCAACTTAGGTCACCACGCAAATCTGCAACCCACCACCACACAAACACACATCAACACCATCAGATCTGAGATTGAATAAAAAATAAAATTAAAATTAAAAAAAAAACTTGCAGCAGCGTCGCCGCTGCTGGGTCCCAGCAGTGGCGACGCTGCTGTCGGTGTGTGCAACACAGCAGCGGTGTCGCTGCTGTGTCGCACAGCACAGCAGCGACGCTGCTGCGTGACGCAGCAGCGACACCGCTGCTGTGTCGCACAGCAGCAGATCGGAGGGGGAGGGGGAAAGAAAGGAGGAGAGGCAGCAGCAGATCGGAGGGGGGAAGAAAGGAGGAGAGGAGGGTGGAGGCGGCGACGGGCGGTGGTGGCGATGGCGGCGGCGGCGGCGGGCGGTGGTGGCGACGGGTGAGGGAGGGAGGGAGGGAGGGAGGATATGAAATGAATTAGGGTTTAGATAGGATGTTATATTTAGGGTAGGTAGTGGGGTGGGTAGAAAATGGGGTGGGTATATATGTTATTTTAATTTTATAAAATTATTATTAATTATAATTATAAAAACCTGATAATTGAATAAAAAACTTAAAAATCTAAATTTTTAAAATGCAAAAGAAAAGGCATGGTTTTGTGTAATTTCCTCTTCCAAATAATATCTTTCAAACAAAGTCCAGGCCCAATAGAAGATCCAAATCAGAAGTAATTCTATATTACTTTTTTGACCTGATGCTAATATAGAAACTTTTTCAAAATATAAATTTGATCTTACAGTAAGGAAAGCAGATCTCGTATCATTTAATTATTTTACTTTTGCATTTTTTGTTTATTATTAATAAATATACCACTTTGACAAATGAAATCGAAAACAAGAACAATTTCCTTACAACCACAAAATTGCCCATATTATAATACTTCACACTACACAAAATAGGAAGAGATAAAAAATTATTATATATTCTTTATGTTAGTGAGAAATATTAATTTTATTTATGAATTTTACATTTACATTCTTATATTTAATTCATCAACGTACAACTCAAACGTATGTACCTATTCCTTTTGCATCTCAAAATATAAGAGTGTCAAATATTATACTAGTCTAATTTCTCGAGTTGCAAGAGGGTGTTATTTTGCTACTCTCTCTTGAATTGCATGAAATATTCGTTTTAATATAGAGATGTTATTTGTTCAAATATTTAAGTAGTGTTACGATTGTTAAAAAAAAAAAAATTTGAGGGCCTCAAATAAATTATTCGCTTAGAGCCTCAAAATTCTCGATCCAGCCCGATAATAACTTAAGAATTTCTGTTGCTCGTAACTAATTTCTCCTTCTCTGGTTTGTATTTCAAATAAAAATGGCATTATGATCTAATTTTGTGTCTGAACAACACAGATAGACCAATTTGACTTGTCCATCCGCCTTCAAAGAAAAGCTGTTAGGCGACTTTGTTTGGACTCCATTAAAATGTAATTTTGGAAAAAAACGTATTTTAAAATAGTGATTTTTTTGAATAATGTGTGATTAAAAATGATTTTTAAAGGTTAGTTTTTATTGAGAATGTGTAGTTGATAATGAGTTTTTAAAAAAAATTATTTTATTTTATTTTTTCTTAATGGGCCTGACGGTCAGCCATTTTAATCGGCACGGATAGAAATTGGGAAGAGTTCACAAATCAGGCATTAACTTTTACAATTGCAAAATCAAGTATTAAGCTTTTAAAATGCAAAAAAATCAGGTATTTAGTTAACTAATTAAATATATTAAAATCAAGATTATACAATTCATGGTCACAAATGCATACTTACGAGGCACAGTATATTTACTGGTCACATATTATTAAATTAATTGTTCACAAATTATTTCGAGATCACAAATCAAAAAATTTATGCGTCACAATTTATTTCATTGGTCACAGAACAAAAAAATTATAGGTCATAATTTATCTAACGATCACACATTTTCAAATTTGTTGGTCATAAATTATTTTTTTTGTCACAAACTATCGAATTTTAAGGTTGCATTTTAATAGTTAGTTACGGTAAATCAAATAGTTGATTACATGCACCAAACACCCCACCCCCGATCTCGATCCACCACGAATACTTGGTCACATGTCAACCAAACCCTCCACAACAATACCACTACCAACATAAAAACACTACCCAAATCTCTAGTACATTGTCAGTGTAGCCAGAACCACCACCAACACCAACATCACCAAAAACCCTACCACCTCACGACAACCAATGATCGGAATATCCATCTCAAACAAACCGCCACTGATTCACCACCACCACCACCACCAATCCACCATTTTCAACTACAAAACCACCAGTTCCATCGCCAAAACTCAATAAACCCACCATAACCGCCAGATCCACCACCCACCACCACACAAAACGCCACCACCAACACCGCCCAAACCTCACTACAACCACTGTCGGCGAAGCGAAGTAAAGCAACGCAACGCTGCTTCGGCTTCACGCTCCGTGATGAATCGCTTGTGAAGAGTCGTCGCCTCTACGTCGTGATGAATAGTCGGAGCGATTGCCGTGAGGAGTCACCGACATAAGTCGACAGTGTCATTAACAGAGCAGCAGCCTTCGATGCCGCATCGTAGCCGGTCGACGCAACTCCTTTGTCGATCATTGGCGTTCGAAGAGAGAAGAAGATGTGAAAATCGGGTAAAGAAGAGAGAAGAGGGAGAGAAAAGAAGAGAGAGGGAATGAAGAGCGAAAAATAATTAGGGTTTGGGTGGATGAAGTTAATTTAATTTTAAGATATTAAAAAGTTTAAATTGATACTCGATTTTGTGAAAAAAAATATCAAATCTCATTTTTGAAACGTGTTCTTGAAATACCTAGATTTGTGTAATTTCCTCATAGAAATTTACACCCATAGGTTTGTGAACTTCCTTACTCGAATTACAAATCGATTCATAAGCCACTTTTATTAGGCCGATATTAGGGCGAGTCATGTTAGACCCTTCAGTTTGACACCTCCCAATTAGAAGATTTATCTACTCATCATAATTAAAAAATAACATATGAAAAACATAGGTCATGTTTGATACATATTAAAGTCAGATTTCAATCTAAGTCAAAGTCAAATAATCAATATTAACCACATATTTCATGGGTCTCACAGCTTTTCAACTACACATTTCAAAAATTTCTATCACAATCTACTAAAAATCTAATTTTAATCACCACCAAACACCAAGAACTTTATCTCTTCTTGCAAAATTGTATATGATGCCCCCGTTTAACACCCATTAATTTCTCATTCTCATTCTTCATTTCAACCACACATTCTCCCAATAAAATAATATTACACACAAATCAAAAACTTTTCATCACTTTTCCACCATACATTCTCACATCAATCAATATTCCAAAATTTCTATTTTTCTAAAAATGGGTTTCAAACGGGGCGATATGTTATGAGTTGTGTCCCCAAACAATACGAGGGTTTTCTAATTAACATAGGTCTTCAAAAAGCCCAAAAAGGAGTTTGAGAAATCCCACCCCATCCCAATAAATAAATCAGGTTTCCAAGTCATACTCGAAGAAGGAGAAATAAGGGTGGCTCCTTGACGGTACTCTAGCTAGCCTATGTAGAAATGCCGATCTGTAACTACTACAAGTGTTTGAGACTATCACCCAGGATGCACCCACCTGCGATCTAGATGACTTGAAAATAAATCTCAATCTTTTATCTATCAAATTCGTGCATTTTGGCCATTTGTTTACTACGATCATGTACGAAAGTGTTGCCCTTCGTCTTGACAATGGAACCTCTTAAGAGCTCCTGTTCTTTTATGGGGTTCTATCGGAATAGGTAGACCCAAGCATTTTCCCTCCCCAAGGGAGAGAAGGAATATTTTTTTTTTTTCATCCGTACGGCCTTATCTTGTATCGAAATGTTTTTTAGCGACATATCTTCCAAAATCAAGTTGTACACTATCTGGTCTTCAACTCTTAGTACATATGCCTACGATATTTAATACGTTTTGGATATAACGTGCTCCTTTCTTTTTTGACTATATGAAATCCACACTTCGATACCAAAGATTCCGTAATGATGTCTACTGGCAATTCGTTTCCTCTTCCGACTTCTTCCCGTCTTAGTGGCATCAGAGATGGAGCTAGGGGGGGCGTCCGCGGTACACTATTTCTAGTTAATTTGTAATATATTTTTCAGTTTCGCCCCCCCCCCCCCAAGATTTTGACTCGCCCCAAAATTTTGAAATTTTTTATTTTTTTTCCGTTAATAAACATTGAGTAAATAACTTACATTTTAAAATTCAACCATTCAAAAATTTTAGATCTAAACAAAAGATTCAATAGTTATTTAAATAAATCAATAGCCAAAATCCAATCCAAAACCTAAGTTCCCAATTCCCAAACTCAACTAATTAAAACTCAATTCTCAACCTTGTTTATGCATAATGTATGTTTACTTGTTCTTGAATATTTGAATTTAAGAATTAAGTAGTAGGATAGTCAGTAGTGATTGAATTGAATATTGAATTTCAGTACTATTTTAGTACTCAAAATCGTTATTTTCAATTCTCTTAGTTGAAAAAAAAAATTTCAGGGGCTCTGCCCCCGAACCCCCGGAAGGGGGGCCCGCCCCCCTCCACCCCCAATATTTTCGCCCCCCCAAGATTAAAAACCTGGCTACGTCCCTGAGTGGCATTAACTGGTATAACCATTTGGAGAGATCTTGAGTCTTAAATATGGAACCTCTTTGAAAGAGACTCTTGATATTCATGATGGGGTTGCTTTACTGACATTGCTCACTAGGGATATAGTGATACATCTTCTTCATGGTTGGCCTGCGACATGCTGCTTCTTGGATATTCTTATTTCTTTTTCCCGAGAAAGCCACGATCTACTAATGGAGATCCAATGAAGGTTGGACTTTCTTCTCTTCCTAAGGCCTAAGCTCTCTTGCTAAACCTTTATACCTAATTCTATCGAATTCCAGGTGTTAAGGATAAACCAATTCAAGTAGCAGTTGGAATAGTAAATAGCTGCAGTATAGAAAGTTTGTGTTTCAATCCATATTTAGTCCTTAGCTCAATTTTCGTACACTATCCAACTTTAAATCATCACAATTAGGTCATACCACTTCAAATTGCTTCTAGATTGATCCTTCATCTTCTAAACCCTTCAAATTTGATCATCCAAAGTGTTGAGAATGTTCAAATTGGTCCCCAAACTATTTCAAAGGTTTCAATTAAGTCCTTGAACTTTTCAACAATCGTGTAGTTCCATCATTTTGTCCTATTTAAGCTCCAAAACTCTTCCTTTATGCGTAATTCACCATCAAGTCGAGGTTTTCACTTATAAAGCAACACACACACACACACACACACACTAAATTAAGTGAAAATTAGCTCAAATGATCAACATTCATCAAGTTTAAAAACTTAAATAAACTTGTAAAATACACTTATTAGTAGCTTTTTGGCCATTCATGACCTATATGTATGCACTATAAAGTATGACAGTACAGCAAAGAAAGTATAGCGTTAACTTGGTGGGAAACGAATAATTGCTTTTACTATGACATATTTTTGGAACATGGAAACTATCAACACATGAATTACTGGTATCATTTGGGAGTTCACAATTTTTGCTCTGTTTACCATAACTATTTGTTGGAATCAAATTAAGGTAGCGTTATTTTTATTTGTAATTTTTTGAGAAAAAAAAGGTGTTTTAGCGAATACGATAAGAATATAATCAAGACATAATATAATTCGTATAATGCTTTTGTCAGTGAATTATTATAAATTAAAGGATTCGTTTTAATTGAATAAAAAAACTTTTCCTCACGCTATAAAGGATAGATGCTTCGTTTCCCATAAAAATGGAGAAAAAGGGGGTCATATCATACAAAAGGTTGTCTGGAGAGAGAATGAAAAGAAGGAAGTTAATACTTTGCGTGAATTTTATTAAATTAATTTATGATGTGTTTGATTGCAAGTATAGAATTTGAATGAAAATATAATAAGTTTTAGACAATTGAATTATCTAAAACATATTAGTATGTAAATTATTAATTAAATGTGTTTCATTAATTTAGTTTTCAACCTAGAACTTACCTAAAAATTATAAAACGGTCACTAAAGTTTAAAACTTGCATCAGCGGTCACTGAAATTTCAGACACTTTCACAAATGCTCACTAAACTTACCATTAGGACTGTTATGATATTAATTAAGACTTGAAGGACAAAAATAAGTGGACATAGAAGCTTGAGGACATCAAGTGCAAATTCTCTTGCGATTAAGGCCCAAACCCAAAAAAATCTTTAAAATCAATATAACAAAACGGTATTACAGTGAAATATGGAAGATTGTGAGTTGTTGTATGTTATGAAGCTGTAATATCGTTTTGTTATGACGATTTAAATTTTTTTTTTTTTTTTGTGTTTGGGCCTTAATTGCAAGAGAATTTAACTTGAGGTCCTCAAGTTTATAAGTTCACTTATTTTTGTCCTCTAAGTTTTAATTAATATCATAACAACCTTAATAGTAAGTTCAGTGACCGTTTGTGAAATCATCTGAAACTTCAATGACTGTTGCTGTAAGTTTTAAACTTCAGTGACCGTTTGTAATTTTTAAGTAAGTTCAATGAAATTAACCCTTAAATTTATACTTAATTGAAGTGAACAAAATTACTGTTCACAATTAGCAGTAGAAAATGTTTGTTCACTTTAAATTGGGCCCAAACGATGCTTCTCCCTGAAGTATTGTGGCCCAACGGTACCATTCAAATTATGGCCCAACTAGCATCCAGTTACTTTTTAGAAAAATAAGTTATTTGATACTTTATTATTCTTATTATATTATATAATTAATAATCAATTTCTCAATTTCTTAGCCCACGTTTCACTATCATTGTTTTGGAGAAAAAAAATTTAAAAATCTCTTAAATTTTTTTTTTTTTTTAATAAAATGAATAAATTTAATTTTAAAATGTTTTAAAGCTCCTAAATCGTACATTTGCACTCGAACCTCGACTCTTTCCAGCAACACTAATCTTCCCTTATAAATCAAATCTCCCATTATCTTTTCCTTTCTGCACAAATCGAATCACACTCCCCTCAAATCAACCATGGGTTCTGGTAACGCTTCCTCTCTCTCTCTCTATATATGTATATGTGTGTATATATATATATATTTTTTTTCTGGAGTTTCCCTAATGATTTTTTTGATAAAAATTGTGTGTGTGGGCGCAGATGCAGATATGGAGGATTATGGTTTCGAGTATTCAGACGAGGAGCCCGAGGAACAAGACGTCGATATTGAGAATCAGTATTACAACTCCAAAGGTTTATATCAATTTTCCCCACAATGATTTTTTAATTCAAATAATTTCTTGGGTTTAGTTATTTAATTATTGATGATTTTATTTGTATTTCATCTCTCTTATATTTGTATAAATAAACTTCACATTTGAGTTCCATAAACCCTTGGCCTTTTTTGTTATTATTAATTCGCGGAGGTTGTATGGGTAGTATATGTATGTATGCAGACGATAGATGTGTGCGTCTTTGTGTGTTGAAAATCTTTAAATGAAGGAGTGAAGTATGATTAGGCAAAACAGGTTAAACTATTTTGAGTAATTTTATCAATCTTAAAGAGGATTTCTCTCCGTGTCCTTCCACACTCACAATTTTGGCTAAGTTGTAGAACTTGAGAATTTTTCCGAGCCTCCCATAAATAGATTTTTGAATTGATCTTGTTGTGTTAGCTAATTCTGTCATTTGACTGTGAATTTATCTTATCTGACATGATTTTTTGTTTGCAGGCTTGGTTGAAACCGATCCAGAAGCTGCACTTGAGGGTTTTGCAGAAGTTGTGCGGATGGAACCTGACAAGGCTGAGTGGTGAGTTCTCTCAAAATTTAATGTTTTCCTGACGATGTATTACTAGTTCAGCAAAGATTTGAATGCTTGTAATTATGGATGAAAAAGTGGGCTTTTGCAGATAGTTATTTTAGGAAATAGTTGAAACAGTTAAATTTGGGACTATTTACTGTTAATCATAATTGTCTAGTTTTATTTTTTTTATCCACCGTAAAGGCTACTGGTCTTATATCTTGTAAGTGCACGTTTTACAGAGCTGTGTTGGTTAATATAGATTCATCCTTCAGATAAAGTATTTTGGTCCAAAGAAGCATATAGATTCCTCCTTCAGATATGGTCTTTTGGTCCAAAGAAGGATAGTTTTTTTTGGCAAACAGCTTTGTGGCCCATTCGGATTAAGTGTCGATACTTCCCAATTAAGGGAAGAGAACGACTCTTAATTAGACATTAATTATCCCAGAAGATATAATTTGATAGCTGTAAGATGTATTAATATCTCACTAATTTTCCCTATTAACAATGTTCTTGTTCATAAAAATTATAGTAGAAAGGACGGTCACAAATGTCTAGTCATCGTAGTTTTATAGATCGTATACTAATGTGATAAACGTCATAGCGAGTTTATCATTTAAAGCGACATGTATCAAAATGAATTAACATACACGGTGGAGGTACGGATGAAAGGTTTTAGAACTACAAACTACTTCTAGACTTGTATTATGTCTACACCTAATGAATATTGTTGGAATTTGATGTGTTCAGGTGTACAGAACTTAGCAGCAGCTACATGAAACCATTCATTATGGGCATTTATATTTTGTTCATGATGAAAGTAATTAGGTACTAGTAATTCACGTCTTTAAGAACCATCAGAGATATATGCACGTGTCTAACCTTTTTTATCTGAAGAGCATGCTACAAAGAAAATATTTACCCCTCCTCAAATATTAAAGATAATAGCTGCAATCTGTATCTCACTCTGTTGAGAATTGATGGGTTTCTCCACCAAAAGTTGGGTGATCTACTGAGTACGGATCTTAACTGATTGATAGGTCGTTTTCGTCACTTCAGTTTAAGTTGCTCGCGCATCTCCATGTCTTTGTAACTAATGCGTTTCTTATTAGTTTTGGCGTTATTGAACACTTCTGTTGTTTCTGTTTTCAGGGGATTCAAAGCTTTAAAGCAAACTGTTAAGCTCTACTATAAGCTAGGGAAGTACAAAGAAATGATGGATGCTTATAGAGATATGTTAACTTACATCAAATCAGCAGTGACTAGAAATTACAGTGAGAAGTGCATCAACAATATAATGGATTTCATTTCTGGATCAGCTGGTCAGAACTTTAATCTCTTGAAAGAGTTTTACCAGACCACTTTAAAGGCACTTGAAGAGGCAAAGAACGAGGTCAGAACTTAATCTTATATCGGAACTAATGCGTTTTTCTTCTCAAAGACCTGATTGACCTTTCTCTGCAGAGACTGTGGTTCAAAACAAATCTAAAGCTTTGCAAGATATGGTTCGATATGGGTGAATATGGACGGATGAACAAGGTTGTTTTCTTTTATTAATAACTCACCAATTTTATCCTTGGATAATGAATATGAATCACTGTATTTAATTAGATTTTGAAGGAGCTCCACAAATCTTGTCAAAAAGAAGATGGCACAGATGATCAGAAGAAAGGGACACAATTGCTTGAAGTATATGCAATTGAAATTCAAATGTATACAGAGACTAAAAACAACAAAAAACTCAAGGTATATCAATTTACTTGTTGCCTTGTAGGTTTACTGAATTAGTATGTAGTCGCATTTATGCTTGTGGACATGTCTAAACTGGATTCTTTTCTTCTTTTTCTGTGAGCATATGATTATTTATTCACTATCGTTTTTCAGGCCTAGAATCATGTTCACTTCTAATCTCTGTTGTTGTTATATAGTATACTACAGTAGAAGCAATAGAGATTGCGCCCTGGGTTCTCTTTGGTCTAATTAGGCTATTTTTTTTTTTTTTGGGAGTGTTTCTATGAATACAGAATCTAGTCTTTATTTTAGCTATTTCAATATCCAGCTTGTTATGTCTCTTCAAAAATAATAACCCTTTAACAGTAAAAGATAGTTGGAATAATGGCAAGGAAGAGCATATTTAAGATATATAAGCACCCCTCCCTCAATAAATGGCATGAATTAAGAAAGGGATGCCCATTGGTTTGTGTAAGTGTAGGATTGACATGATTAGATTATATGATAATAAACTTGTTGGAAAAATATCTAATCATAAATTGCTGGTAAGCCATGTCATAAAAGAACTTGCCACTTGTATGAAAAATAAGTAGTGTAAGAGTTTTAGTTCATGTCATTGGACTTGGTCATTCTTAGAAGAAGTGGGGGTATAAAGTTGATCTGATGGAACTTGGAAGTAATATTCCTGTATTAATCCTTAAACTTCGAAGTTCTATTGCATTATTTTTAATCTTCACTCTATCGTGGAGAAAACATGTTTTGAGGTGTCAAGCAGAAAGTCAACATAAAGTGCAATTGACATGGAAAGAGGTTTGTGAATGTACTAGAAAAGGTTTGGCGTATCGTAAAGAAGAGAGCCGAAACGGTGTAGGAATATTAATAATTAATTAGGTTTAAAAGTATGAGGTTATGGAAGTTGAACAGACAGAAGAAATGATTTTGGAACATGAATGAGATTATTCTGACAACTACTAGTCAAGATCATATTTTTGCTGCATGAGATTTGGATGGTCATATTGGGAAATGTGAATTGGAACATGAAAGAGTACATATAATGTATGGCTTTGAAGATTAAACAAAAATTTTAACACTACTTGGACTTTGGGATGACTTGTGATTTGGAAATGGGGTTAATTTCACAAACGGTCACTGAAGTTACATCAAAATCACAAAACGGTCACTGGAATTTAAAACTTGCACTAACCGTAACTGAAGTATCATCCGGTTTCAGTAATGGTCATTGAATGACCTTTTTCATTTTAATTGGAACTTAATGAACCAAAATAGTTGAAACTTGACCTTGAGAATATAAATCGCAAATTTGACAATAGTCTCCACATTCATATAAAATGCTTTCTTCAGCAAATAATCTAATCCTCCACACAGTATTTGCACTTTCCCTTACTCTCCTCTCTTTTCTCAAGATCCCTGCCCTATTTTGTCTATGACCTCCACACCTACATACACCCAGATGACGTGAATCCCATCAACAATACATCCTCAAAAGGTTTCAGAGCAGCCATTAGAAGACTAGGTGCACTTGATTCTGAACAACCCAGAAAGAAATTCAAAGAAAGATTTGAGTTTGATGAGAATAAAGCTCATCTTTAGGTTGAAACTCAATGAAAGTCAATTACAATCGAGAATTTATTTCAGAGAGTATTATAGTGCTTTCAATTTTACAATTATAGCCATATTATCATTGTTGCTTCATAAATTCTTGTGAGGGGATTCGGATTCTGGCATTGTGAGAAATGGGACTATAATACCTATTTTACTGGGTATTGTGGGAGTTTGTAGGGATTCGTTTTTAATTGTTAGTATAAGTTTTGAAAGGTCTGCATAAAAGAGATTGGACAAGCAATTGAGTTTCATATTGGGGCTTTTGGGTTTTCTTTTGGGGTTAATTGTTGTTTTTGATGTTGTTCCTAAGTGGGGTCTTGATTTTGGATTTGAATCATTGGATGGGTTTGGGAAGTTTACTGATTCTGTTTTCATGGGCTGCCTCGTGGGTTTTCTTTATATACCAACATTGAGGAATGCTTGTGCATTTGGGCTTGGAACCGATCAAATTCGATGTAATTTGTCTATAATTTTGTGTGGATGGATTGCAAGAATGCTGCTTTATGCTAATTACTTATCAGTTGTGTTCACTCCATTGCTTTGGATTAGTCCGTTTGCAGAATTATTTGTTAACAAGACAATTGATGGAAAAAAAGGGGTCATTTTTAGCCAGCAAGAGTGGGGCAGCCACAGAATTGGCTGGGAATGTTGGCCTGTCAAGAATGATTTTCGAGAAATTTAGGCATTGGTGCTTGTTGATTACATGTATTTTGCGATTTAGGTTCTCAAGGTTCAAGCTTCAACTATTTTGGTCCATTAAGTTCCAATTAAAATGAAAAAGGCCCTTCAGCGACCATTACTGAAATCGGATGATACTTAAGTGACCGTTAGTGCAAGTTTTAAATTTCAGTGACTGTTTTGTGATTTTGACGTAATTTCAGCGACTGTTCGTGAAATTAACCCTTTGGAAACGTGACTTGGAACATGAAAGAGTACATGTAAATTATGGAGTTGAAGATGAAACAAAAATTTTATAACTATTTGGACTTTGGGTTGAATTATGATTTGGTGATTATGGGGAGGCTCTTCAAAGCCCGACTCAGTGAATAACAATTAAAGTGGGCAAAGGGGTCTCATAAGGTCCATAGCAAATTGGCAAATCAGGGCAAAAAACTGTGACTTGGTTAACTTGGCCAGTCTTGTTATCCATGGTGTCTTGATCTGTTTGTATGACCTTATCGGGTCACACTTAGGTGCTTTGATTTCGCTTGGAGGTGCCATGACAAGTAACTTGAGGGGGGAAAAAAAAAGCCACATACAGTTTGAAGATTTGAACGGGGATTAGTGTTAAAATGTTAGGTTTATTACCATCAAACCTAAGACATTTTCTCGCATCATTAAGCACAACTAATATATAAGATCATGTCATACTATATACATAAATTAAAATTTAATATTTTGGCCTTTTGTTTTACTATGAAGAGAAGCAAAATATTAATGCTCATATATATTATATCTAGAATTAAGCTTACTAACTTATATTAAATATTTCTATATAATTAACATATTAGATTTTTTCGATTTTTAATTTTTTTAGAAGTTATTGTATGTTTGCTATTTCATAATTATTAGCTTAATTTTAATAAAACTCAAATTCAATGAGAATGAAAATTTTACTAATACTTGGTAAGTATGTTTTCTCGTATGTTGTTAAAATTGAGTTACGATATTACATATTAAATATTCATCTTTGAAATCTTACACTCAAAATAATACTTTGCTGAGTGTACTAATAATCGTACTTTTTATATTATTTGTTATAAATTAGTTGTTCAACTAAACAACCCACTAGTTGAACTAGTGACTAAATAATTCCATTCTCTTCACCATGTTAACGGTTAAGTGGGAAAAAAATTGTCAAATAGATTCATCCAAGCATGCTCGGGGTTGTCTTGAGGATTGTCAAGTTATTTTTGGTGAGAGCCTAACTTTACAATATAGGTTAGTGGTGGTTGACTCGTGATTATTAAGTAAAAAGAAAATTGATATAACAAAGACGTTTCAAGTCCATAAAAACAAAATGGTAGAACCATGAAATACAAGTGATCTTCAATGGTAAAGTTTTGAATGAATGAAAATGGGGTATAAATTGATATAGGAACTTAACCAATATGAAATCACAAACTTAATAAATAGGCATTTAGAGAGTTCTAGGGTAAAAGCCCAACAAATTAAGAGATGGAATTTCAGATTGAACAGATGACCACCTACAAAATGAGGCCAACAAGTGGATTGAAATTCCACTTAGACCAGAAGAAGCAAAGGGAACCACAAATCCTGTTTGGGCAAAGGAAGCGGGGAACAAGGGAAAACCGGACCATATCTGCTTTTCTGCCATGACAATCTCACTCGAATTAGGTGGACCTACACATATTAGCGTCTTCTTTTAAACCATCTTCCCGGGAACATTAATGAAAAAGATTAGTAGAGATTTAAACCTAGTTAAGTAGATTAAGATAGAAATGAAAAAGTTGCGTTTCCTAATGATGAGCTATAGAAAAATGAAGTAATTTTTTTTTACAAATTATTTAGCTCCTATTTGGCCCCCATTAAAATTATAGTTCATTTTTCTTTCTTGTCTTATCAACCAATCATTCCGTAATAAAATAATATTACACGCATAGTTTGAAAAAACGTAAACGGGTACTGAGGCATTTTTTTATCACGAGGCGAGGCGTAAGCCTTAAAACGTTTTGAGGCGTAAGCCTCACCACAAACATTTTTTTAAAAAATTTGTAACAACATTAATCATGATATTTTTTTAAACTAAAATGATCTAGAACCAAAAGTATCCGACCCATATCCCGTGCAAGACCAAGTATCCGACCCATATCCCGTGTCAGTATCCGTGTCATGTCGTGTCAACACGGGTACTTCTCCATTTTTGAAGAGCCCGAGCAATATAGGTCTACACTATCATCAATATTACTAGTATCGTTAATGGAATCATCATCAACTTTAATTTCCCCATTTTCTTCCTATTCGCTACTCTCAATTTCTACAAAATCATTTTCTTCATTCACCAATTGCAGTGTGACCTCATTTTATTGTTTTGTTTGGGGCCAAAATGCCTTTTTAAATAGGCCATTTTCTTTTTTAAGAAGTTCACTTTTTGATTTCTTTTCATACAATTGAAAAATTAAATTTTAAATGAGGCGCACGCCTTGAGGTGTAAGCCTCAGATTTAGAGGCGCAAGCCTCATATTTTTAGCCTCAAAAATACCGCCTTAAGGCGTACGACATGAGTTTCACGGTGAGGCGGACCTCAAGGCGGGTTTCTTGACAGTTTTTTCATACCATGATTACACGTAAACCAAAAACTTTTTCTTCCTTTTTAACCACACATTTTTCGAAAACACACTATTCTAAAAAATATAATCTCATATAATGGGGGTCAAATGGGGGCTTAATGGATTCCATATTGTGGAGGTTTGGAATGCTATTGAAGGTGACATGTTAACTACACTAGAAAGTTCTTGGTCCTGGACGAAGATAAGAAAAGCAATTGGTCTAAATATATCTTTGTCAATGTATTGACAATTGAAGCATATAGGTGAAGCTAGTATTTTATTATCAACAAAGTTATTTAATAATATCTTAAAGAGTAAATGTATCTCTTACCTATAAAAGAAAGAGTATTAGAAACCAATTTGAAATAGTAAAGGAGACATTTAAGATTGTATAAATTATAGAAGTATTAAGATTATGCGAGAGGTGATTGAACATAGATTAAGGTGTAACTATAGAAAACCAATTTAATTTCATCAGTGAGATATACTCTACCAACCATTCACTTCTGACATTGATGGAGAAGTACAAAGGGGAAAAAGATTTGTATGTCAATTTGTACTAATTTGGGGGGAAAAGTCACTAGGATGTGAAGAAGCGTTCTCGTGGACTTGGAGAAATAAAGAACATATATCAAATGTTGCTCGTCTACTAAGATCAATTGAATTGTGACTTTATTGCAGGAATTATATCAAAGAGCACTGTCAATCAAGTCAGCTATTCCTCATCCTAGAATTATGGGAATTATTCGCGAGTGTGGTGGAAAAATGCACATGGCAGAGAGGCAATGGGAAGAGGCAGCTACTGATTTCTTTGAAGCTTTTAAGAACTATGATGAAGCTGGAAACCATAGGCGTATCCAGTGTCTAAAGTATGTCTTAAACAAACCCTTCCCTTCTGAACTCGGCCCTTCATTCCCCGAAACCCTTCTCCTATTTGATTGGCACTTTCAACTTATTACGTGGCATAAAAACAATTGGGGATGCATTCTTCTTATTTCCATTGTATGCATGTAAAGATTGGTACTTTTAACTTATTGCATGGCATAAAAGCACTTGTGGATGCATTCCTCTTATTTCCATTGTATGCATGTAAAGTATCCAATGAAACAATTGAAAGATCAACTTCACTATGACCTTTGCAATTGATGTAATTGTATATCTTACCTGAACAAATTATTTTAGGAAAAATTACAGTGAGCGTTCCCAACCTATTCAATATAGAGCGAGTAGGTCTTCAACCTTTAATCTGTAGCAGCTTGGTCCTCATTTTTCGATTTTGTAGCATCTGCATACCTAATGGACAGTTTCTGTCAAACGTTAAGATATCACATAATAGTCACATGACTAAATTTCTAAATGTAAAATGGTAAATATTGAATTTTAATTAAAATGCAAATCAAAGGAAAAGAAAAAAAAAAGAAAAATTAAAAGCCCCTCTGTCACATCACAAAAATTGCTGTAAAAAAACTAGTTTATAATAAACATAAAGTTGCATATGCAGAATCTGAGTCTATTAATGTACTCCCACTATCACAATTTAATGGCAGGACCTGCTGGAGCATTTTGTTTTAGGTTAGGGATGAATACATGAGCATGTGGCGTGACTCATCATTTTTTCACCCTCAAAATTAATGGCAAAAAATCCTTGCTTTTCATATAATGTACGAAGTAAATCCATTTCTGAAAATGAATTATTATAGTCATAAAGATATTGTTCGGGGATGTCTCGTAAAGGAAATGAGAGAATTCAATTGTGGTAGCATTGAGTAATTTTTTAAACTGTGCTGCTTGCCTGGATTCCAACTGAAATCCAACCCCTCACATTCTAATGTTGTCCACGATGGTTCCCCTCCCTGGCAGATATTTGGTTCTGGCTAATATGCTGATGGAATCTGAGGTCAACCCATTTGATGGTCAAGAGGCTAAGCCGTAAGTTGTTTGATGGGTTTTAGCAACTTATTATGTTCCATCGGCTTAGAATGACTGATCCTCCACCTCACCTGATTTTGTTACTTGTAGTTATAAAAATGACCCTGAGATATTGGCCATGACAAACCTAATAGCGGCATATCAACGGAACGAGATATTGGAGTTTGAGAAAATTCTAAAGGTATATTATTGCATGCACACACACGATATCTTCCATTGGAATACTAACAGTATCTTTTTTCTTCTTGTTCTGAAACAAGTCTGGTGGGAATATTTTCAGAGTAATAGAAGGACAATAATGGATGATCCATTTATCCGAAATTACATTGAAGATCTTTTGAAGAATGTGAGGACACAAGTGTTGCTTAAGCTCATTAAGCCTTATACAAGAATTCGGATCCCCTTTATATCAAAGGTGATGATGAGATTTAATGTACTTTTCTTTTATTTTGCTAGGGATTATTTGAATATTTTTCTCCTACGCTGTATGGTTTTTCTTTTTTATTCTTTCTGTCTACATTTTTCTTGGAGTTGCATGCAACAGGTATGGATGCTGTGGTTGGTTTGTTAAATTCTACTCTCAACTTCCACGTGATATCATGGGACTGCACTGTGTTTTTGAACTTGCCTGGATCATCGAGTCATATCAGTTGCTAAAGTACTGTTTATTTCAGTTCATAGACAATAGGTTGGCTTTAGAAGTTATGAAGATATAATTATAGGCAACTCCTATGTGTCGTTGAAGAATACACATTTGTTCAGCACGATGATCATTGAAAATAGTTAAGATGCACAATAAGGCTGCAGCAGGTGGTTTATGGAGAAGCACTAACACTTTCCACTTGCAGGAACTTAATGTGCCAGAAAAAGATGTCGAGGAACTTTTAGTGTCCCTTATCTTGGACAATCGCATTCATGGGCACATTGACCAAGTGAATAGGCTGTTGGAACGTGGTGACAGGTTGACAACTTCCTTCCACCTTTTATTTTGATAAATTTCATTCTGGTTTCCCAAGTAAAGCTTTTTTTTTTTTTTTCACGTCCAATTTATCTTTGTCATGATAATATATGCATGCAGGTCAAAGGGAATGAAGAAGTACAGTGCAATAGAGAAATGGAACACACAGCTTAGGTCCCTGTATCAAACAGTTGGAAACCGAGTGTCTTGAGATTGCCGTCATATGGATATAGGGTGAACGAAATGATCCTGGATGGGAGCTCGGATTTTGTTGTTGTTTAGAAATCAAGCATTTCATCTTGTTTAATCATTGTTAGATGTCTGCGATAACTGCTTCTTTTGGAAGGTGTAAAGATCTAGGACATCATGAGTTTTTTCATCTTATTTGATGCGAACCAAATGGAAGCATTTGATTCCTAGCAGTTCGAATTCTTTTGGTTCGTAAAAGCAATTTTATCTCTTCTATTTGCAGTATATTGCGGGTATATGTTGCTTCTGGATTTGCAGTAAACATGCAGCTGAATAACACAACCAATTTGTTCCTTCACTCAGATGTTGGAAGTACGCAAAACTTGTGATTGCACTCTTGAATCATTCTTGCCGTAGCATATTCCTTGTATCTTCTGCTTATATGCTTTGGATCTATAGGGTGCTTAATATTGCACGAACATGGTATGCCAGAGTGATATTAGAGACTAGGCAAGTAGCATGGATTGCCCAAATTAGACAATACCTGTACCCTGTTTTGCTCCATTTTTTTTTTTTGAGAATGTATTTTGGAATAGATGGTTGGAAAATGTGGTTAAAAAAATAAGAAAAAGTTTTGGATTTATGTGTAATATTATTTTATTGAAAAATATGTGGTTGAAATGAATTTTAGAAAAAAAATGGGAATCAAACAAGGGCTAACTAAGAAAATAAACATTAAAATTTTGTCCCAAATATTATTTAGTTCTTGTTTGATTTCCATTTTTTTTTTAAAAAAAATACATTTTTTCCTGTTTTCTTTTCAATTTCACATTCTCCATCAATCTACTATTTCAAAATTTATTCTACACAAAAAATGAGATTCAAATGGGCCCTCAGTCTTATTCAATATTGTGTGTTAAACTTGTTCTCAATTTCGTGTTGCATTGCGTGCTTTAATAAATTATTTTGTCGAGTTACTTTATCCAACTCTTAACTTGTTGAATTTTAAAAATGAAATGAATATATGGCCAAATTGGTGCAGAATTCCAAAGTTCCCAAGCCACTCGATGGCACAAAGCCCTTTTTTTTTTTCCCAATTATAACTTTTGGCCAAATATCTGCGCTTGTGAACTCGCGTGACTGGTTTCCTTGTAACTTAAATTTAAGGAGAGCAAACATGAATTTCTTCATAGACCAAAAGCTTAATCACGTGAACTTATAAATCCCAGCATTCTCGATAGGGATTGAGTTGACTTTTTTAAGACTTGTTTGTCAAAGATTTTCTTAAAATCACTTTCAATCATAACATAATTTCTCCCCACCTTCCAATCATACATTCCCCACAAAAAAAAAAAAAAAACATGTTTTTTCTTTGAAAAAACTTGTGCCAAACAAGCCAGTAAATTTTCAACTCAATCCAGTGAAGACAGCTTAAATGGATTCGAGTTTAATTGGAGGTACGAGCATTTAAACTTATATGGAAGTCTATTACAGATTGGAGTCAAGTTTTTTCCATAGATTTTCCAAGTCAACCTCATTCGAGCAATCTCGACTGCAGTCCACTTGAAGAAAACGATAATTTTGAGCTGTCCAACTCCATTTTAATCAAGACCTCTCAAGATCAGTGTCAATTTTAGTGAAGATGACCCCTCACACCGCTTCATACATCAACAGGTGTTGCACTAGTACATTTTATGTGGGAAAACGAACGCTTTATGGTAATAGTATGCAGTCATGAGCTAGAGTTGAAACGACAGGCAACCCTGCTCATCAAAATCCATCCATTATGTCAACTCGTAAGAGCTAAACATATACAGAATCCAATCATTATATAAACGCAAGAGGGCTAAACATATACGCCATGAGACAAGCTTAATAGATGGGAAAAAAATCAACAGAATTTATCAAACGTATGAAAAAACATCATAGTTCTCCTCCTGTTCTAGGTTCATAATACCAAAAGTTGAAAGGAAATAGTTGAAGACACTAACAACCTGGACTAATGAAAACATCATAGTTCTCCATCTGTTCTAGGTTCATAATACCAAAAGTTGAAAGGAAATAGTTGAAGACACTAACAACCTGGACTAATGAAACAGGGCACATAGAAAACAAGCACGTACTGAAGAACAGCTCTTAAAAACAATGCAAAACGTAGAAACATGCAATAATTCAAACAAAACTAATAATGCCAAAAGAAAACGTCCTAACAAGAAATGGAAATCTCATCTGATAGACCGGTCCTTCCTTTCTCTTGTCTGTCTTCATTCATCAAAAGATTTAAATTCTCACTTGGCCATCATGACTTTGACAAATTCCTCGTAGTTGATCTGCCCATCACCATCCACATCGGCCTCTCGAATCATCTCGTCAACTTCCTCGTCTGTAAGCTTCTCACCAAGATTTGTCATGACATGGCGGAGTTCAGCTGCAGAAATGAAACCATTTTGGTCCTTGTCAAAAACACGGAAAGCTTCCTTGAGCTCCTCCTCAGAATCAGTGTCCTTCATCTTCCGAGCCATCAAGTTGAGGAACTCTAGGAAGTCAATTGTCCCATTCCCATCAGCGTCAACCTCATTGATCATATCTTGAAGCTCAGCCTCAGTTGGGTTCTGTCCAAGAGAGCGCATCACGGTCCCAAGCTCCTTAGTAGTAATGCAACCTGTGGCAGTGTATTTAGATGAAGTATATAAGATCTAAATGGAGAAATTCATTGACAAAATTCCATCTTGCCTAGCTGATATGAACATTGATAGGAATATACATGATGATACAAGAAGCTTGCGGGCAAAAAGCATACCATATAGATGCAAATGAACAGATCAAGAAAGAATGGAGAAAGGTATTAGTATCTAAAATATCTTTTTTGAGTGCAATTCAATCATAATAGATTGAAAGAAGTTGTTAAATCATTTATTATGACAACAAGATCAAAATAATGAGGACTGTACACACAAATACGACTTCTCCATTTAGATGGATATGCAATCAAAGTTCAACTCAATAGGATGAGACCTTTTCAGCCACATAAAGATCTTGCCCTATATATTCAAATTCTGTATCATGGAGGCTTTACTAGAAAAGGCAAATCAAAAGGGTATTTATGATGTTGTTCATATAAGTTTAATATTAACTCATAGGTGATTTAATTCTACAACGAACAGTCGAGCAGGACAGTAATATTAGTTGACATAAATAACCTTTAGTTTCGGCAACCACATAATGGAAGTTACAAAATAATGCAATTCAAGACATCCAACAGGTTGTAAACATTCAGCAGATATGGGCATATTGAACAACCATCTTTACAACCCTAAAGACTCAACTGCATTAGTGCAATAAGAAAATGAAATTTCACCAATCCATCCTCCTCTGGGGGCACCTAAAGGCATAAACCAACCCTAAAAACCTCCAGGCCTCAAATCAACAATTTGATTTATTGTTGTCATTTAAAATTATGATAAGTTCATTCTCAATTAAAACCCACTTCAAAGAAGAACAACTGGTAAAAGTAATGCAAAATCGAAGCATTTGCAGAAATACGGATTTACACACTCGTCCGGAATCAACGGGGTGATCTACATTTGTAGCACAGAATTAAGACAAATTATAGAACGATACACATGAAGAACCTACACTAGACACAAAAATAAAGGGAAATGAGAAAGAAAGTCAGAATATAAATGCATGGAAAAAATAATTCAAGAACCAGCAAACAGATCTGAAAAATAATAGACGAACAAACAAAAAACCAATATTTCCTTTCAACACATACATAAGCACACGTATTTGTATATCCTAAAATAATACATCACTAAAAAAAGCTACCCACAAATCATTTCAACACATAAATACACGAACACACACATACACATACCATCGCCATCTTTGTCAAATAGAGAGAAGGCTTCCTTGAATTCTGAGATCTGATCTTCGGTTAGCTGGTCCGCCATTTTTCTTTCTTAAATTATCCCTTTCTTTTCAACTCCAATGCGATTTAGAATGTATAGCCCCTAGGGGTAGGAGTGGTTGGGTTGGGTATGCGTCAAACGAAGAAATTGCAGGGAAAGAGTGGTATGAATATACAAAAAAAATCCATTGTACAATCATCAAGGTTTTGTAAAAAAATTGTACACCTAACATTGTTGATGAATATATTAGGGGTTGAGATTAGAGAATGATTTGATGCCTTCCCCACCCATTTTTCTCCCTTTGTTTTTATTATTTCTTTTTCTTTTGATTAATTACTAATTTCTTGAAACGAAATAAATGTTGATGTTATTTAATACATTAATGTGATAGTTTTTTATTGATTTATATATCAAATAACTACATGTAATATATGTAAGGTACGACAACTATCACAGTGAACAATTACAAATAACATTATTCTAATCATACAAAGAGTGATCAATTTTCTAATTAAGGATGTCAAATTGTATTCTATACTTTAGTCGAGCATTGATCGTATATCTCACTTTAATAATATATGTTACAATTCTACACACAACTATTTGCATGGCCACGTAGATGGAATTGGTGTATCCTAACATACCAAGTATTAATATAGACACGTCGATCATTCTTGAGGTGAGCTTACGTTGTTCTTTCAGCTTTTCATAAACCTATTTTAAATAGAAATAATTACTTATCGAATTGATAAGTGGCGACCTCCTATTGGGAGGGCGCTTGAGCACACATGGGGCCGCCACTTGTCAATTCAGTAAAAAATTCGATAAGTAATTATGTACGTGTAGCGCGGTTGTTTTTAATAGTCTAACAAAAATTGGGACTTCATATAAATTTTTGGTTGTATTCAATTGCTTGTGCGTGCAAACCTCTTATAAACTTGTAAGCCTCAGCAATTGAGAGAGACCTCTTAAATGGAAATGTAACATGAACATATTTGGCTAAAGTTGACCGTATGACACTATTCCTGTTCGTGTGTTACGAAAGTCGAAAAGTTTGAAGGATAACTTTAATTGGACTAAAGTGAATTTAGTAAAAATCTCGAGATTATTAATAAAAAAAAAATTCCATTCTCTCAAATTATAGATGTGTGAGAAATTATTCTCATATAGTCGCACGGAGCCCATGTTTGGTACACATTAAAATCTTCATTTTCATTCTTCTAATAAATTTCAACCACACATTCTTCAATAAAATAATATTTTCCATCACAGTAATAACATTTTCTTCATTTTCAAAAGTACATTATCTATCAATCTACTATTCCAAAATACATTATTTCAAAATAATGTGACTCAAACGCACAAGATAATGTTTCGTATCCACACATTTAAATGAGAATCATCCTCCACTTTGTACATATAGCATTATTAGAGCATAAAGTCCCAAAATGAGGCCCACATGCAATCCCAATTCCAACTTTCAGTCCCTTTTTCTACTTGCAGTCCAAATCCGAGACAAGCTGTCTCATTAAACGTCTGGACTGAAGCCTGCTCTCTTTACGGGTTGGTCCAACCATGAAGACAGAATCAATCAGCCAGATTTTAAAAAGAAGCAGAATTCATAAATTATTTTCTATGCTTCACTAACAACAAAGTGTAATGTTCCAACCTTTCACACTGTGCCTTAACTTCGAACCTATTAAATTCACAAAAAGAAAAAGAAAACAAAATTGACGGGTTGATCCCAAGAATATTTGGTAGGTTTACGAATCAGTCACGTCCACAAATTTGAAAGACAATTCAAGTTAGGCCAGGTCCAGTCTATCTTTGTAGGAGGGCTGATTTAGGCCCTTAAATAAGTGAGATGAGCTACATACGTTTGACATTTTGCCATGTCAGCGTTCTCTAACGTGATCTGGGATCTCAATCGGTTTAGTGAGAGCATGCTAGAACTATCACCAGCAGATTGGATGACATGAACAAAAAAAATGGATTGAAGTTACCCAAAGGTTTCTACACTTGCACGAAGAGGGGAAAAAAACGACTTTCATCAACAAACTATGGAAGCATAGCAACACACAAGCTGAAAGATAAAACTGCACATCCAATTTCGCCCATGATCATACTGTTGAACAATAACCAAAAAGAATGTGCCAAGTTTTGTTCCCAATAAATATGGGTCGACTAAGCAAGTCATTCTCCACTCCCTTTGGTTCATAAACTAGATCAACTAAAAGCTGATTAACAACTAAAAAACCTTTACAACTACAAAGCCATGTTAGTTTCGAGGCTTCTGCTGACCTTTTCTGCATAGATCACGTCATTCTCATTCTCATGAACGCAAAGTTTACACAAAACATGTCCCAATCCCTAAGTCGCCCTTCCCTTTAATTTATCCTCAAACTTTATCAGAAAACGAGCAATCCACTCAATGGAGCAGAATTTCTTCATATGGACCAAGCAGATTGCCTCGTATGCAAAGAAAGTGGCTTAGTACATATCGTCCTGCAAATGAGCAAGCCCTCTATAGCATCAACCTCTTGCGCAGGTTCCTCTGCTCTATGAAAGCCAACCCAATGTACTATAGAACAATTATTCTTCCATATCAAGTTCCAAAATAATACGAGAGAAATCAATTCAAAACAATTACCATCAAAGAAGTTTCCAGAAACTTCCAAAGAAGTTTTCAGAAAGCAAAGAAAATTTAACTTCAGCGAAAAATCCTAGAGAAAAAATAAATTTGCCCATTGAAAAACCAAGTAGGAAGCTTCAGACGAACAGAGAGAACTAACTTTTAGTCTCGAGAACTTGTAACAATATAGCAATGTAAAGAATGTTTGAAGAAACGATGTTTGGAAATTTCAACTGAAGTTGGAATACTGGCAATAGATCCAAGAACAAAAGCATTGATCCTCACAAGTCGCAAGCAAAAGGTTAAATTTTGTTCTGAGTCAGAAATATTTGCTTCTTAGGAGTGTATTGGGAACTCAACTGATTCTGAGTTGCCGTATCATAAAATTTATTCAACTAAAATAATTTACTGAAATATTTTCTTTTGAAAAAATAATAATAGCTCTTTTGCTATATATCCGATGCAGGAAAATATCTATGTTCAACAAAATCAATAAATGAAAGATAAAATGAAAAGACTGTTGCAGTGAAATGTCATAACTTTGCCTGCACTACCAAAGTTCCTGCATTAGAAACGGTTACAAGACCAAACTACAAGGTTAATTAACAATCAAGCCACAAAAATTGATTCACTATGCAGACAACTACGTGAACTAAGAAAATAATGTTCAGCTTCAATCACAAATCTAGTCGCATATGATGTTCAAACAAAAATTCAATAAATATCAGGAAAATCCAAGCAACAGTACAACAGGTCAGAAACGGACCACGTTTTTCAGCATTTCAATAAAGCTAAGAATTTTAAATAAAAGAAAAAAAGATTAAAATCATCAATCAAATGCAAAGATCAATAGCAGAGAATGATAGTTGATTAACAACCTAAAAATCCTGAAGGACATGGGTAGGGGTATCATCCATGGTTCTCAATCCTTTTCAAAATATGTTATTGAAACCAAAATACGACATAATTTTAAAAAATGTTAGGCAACAGAGATACTTGAATAAAAACGAAATACACGTTTTAGATTCTGGTCTTTTGGTAAACGACTTTTTGCTACAAGGAAAGACTTCATTTGCAGAGTGCCGGAACTTCAGAAGAATCAGCAGAGTCCAAAACTAAAAGTTTTGATGCATATATGAAGAATCTGCACAATAAATACACAAAATATAAAGGAGTAATTTGGAGAAAAATAATTTTCTACATAGAAAACAGAGAAGTAATAAGTTGTTTATATCAAAATAACAAAAACAGAATAAAAATACGATGCATACAAAATTCAAACATTTTAGTAACATCAATTAGAAGCCCCATGAGTATAGAAAATATACTTTTAACGGTCCGCCAGCAAGACATCTCATCAGGAGAACACGTAGAGACACCAAGAATTCAAAAATGTGAACAACTATCACCTCAATCATGCAATTCAACAGTAACTTGCACGTCACAAAATTTTACTAATCACACTTACCTTAACAGAGCACCCCACAGAACAAGATCAGCAAAAAGCACAGCCTGAAAAGACATAATATGGAGTCAATACCAAAGAGACATAAAATGATGGCACATCACAAATATTACGGATACTTGAGAGACCAAAAACCATCAAATCAACAACGTAAGGACTTGTCAGCAGTCACCCAGACCCCATCCCCACCCAGCCCAAAAAAGCTAAAAAGAAAAATAAACAGAGAATGCATTTCTCACTACAAGGTAGATAAAAAGATTTCCTCATCTTCTTCTATATGGCGTGTGCTTATAGTTGATCAATTTGATTTACTAACACTGTAGACCATCAAATTGGAGATTATGAGGTTCAAGTTATTCCTCATGAGAATTTCTTTTTGGACAACAAAGTAATATTGCATCGGTTGGTCCAGAGTTATGTTCGGATCCCTCTTTTTTGCTGTGCATTGATTTTGAACACCCCACCTTACAAATGATAGTACAATCACCACATCTGATAATTTCATTGTTTTCCCACAATAATAGTAACAAAATGATCTAATTATAAAATAGCTAGTATTGGAGCATCGTCGTTATTCACGTGTGGTCTTCCTTTTATTCATATCAAAAATCAAGGAGGAGCAAACTCCACTTCAAATAGAAGGTGCAGGGTCATCGTTTTAAGAGAGTTCTAAAACAAGAAATCTAGACAGGCAATTTATTTAGAGTAGTCATGCACCTCAATTAGATGTTTAAATTACTTTCTACAAAACAACCCACTAAGCAATATAGTAAGAATATTACTAAACAGTTAATTGTTCAAACAATCTGACATTTTCATAATATTCATCCGAACTCCATAACTGTTCATGGATACAGCAGTATCTTAGAACATAAGCATGAAATGCAGAGAAAAAAATAATCCAACAAACTACTAACATAATTCTAACCATCAAGAAACTACACAATTTAAGATCCATTTTTTTTCCAGCAAACTATAAATCTGCAGCATCATAGAAGTGTATACAGTAAAGGAACTAACAATAGTAACAATATAGAATATACCTTTCACAGACCTAGCGACCACGACCCATGTATGGTGCACCACCCTGTTGAGGCCTCACGCCACCTTGTCCCATCTGTTGCTGACCTCCATACCCTCCCTGCATACCAGGCTGACCTCCGTACCCGCCTGCACCGCTCTGTCCTCCATAACCTGCATTGCTCATCCCCTGCATTACTCCCTGAGGATTCATACCACCAACCCCTCCAAGCAAATTCCCAATACCTAAGCCTGCACCCTGTGTCGCTAACAGAGCTGCCACCGCCTGTCCTATAGCTGCAGGCGCCACTGCAGGATTGAACCCGACAGGGACAGATGGGCCATGGCTTGGTGCCATCAGGTGCCCACCGCCTGTACCACTGCTCCCTGCATACTTCCCCTTTTTTGCACTATGGTGATAATAACCTTGCTGCCCCTGGTGATGGTTCTGCTGCTGATGAGAAGTATGCTGTTGGTTATAGTGACCCTTACTATGCTTTGGACCATCTACTGCCTTCTGACAATGCAAGGTGTGGCCCTCAAAATTCTTGTGCGGCTCCTCCAACACTTTCTTTGCGCTCTCCAGGCTCTTGTACACAAACAAACAGAACCCTCTTGGTTTCCCAGTCTGCTTATCTAACCCTAACGGCCCTTCCTCAATTTCACCGAACTTGGAAAAGAACTCCAACAATTTATTTGTATCGATTTCTGCTGATACATTGCTAATGTATATCTTCCTCTGTGTGTACTCCGACACAGGTGGGGTTGGGACAGCTGCCACAGCTGGCGGAGGAGCAGTCTGGACTGGGCCCGCAGAAGCTAGCTGGCAGGAAGTCATCCGAGTCCCAATCTTCTTCTGAGGCTGCGTCAAAGCTTTGCGGGCGCCATTCCGATGCTTGTACAAAATAAATCCATAACCTTTTGATTTTCCGGATGCCTTATCACTAACAACTTTACAGTCCTCGATCTCTCCGTACTTCCCAAACACAGATGTAAGGCTCTCGACATTAGCATCCCACCCGAGCCCGTGTACAAATATTTTCCTATGTGAAGGGTCGGCATCAGCCAATTTGTGCACACACTCAATGAAATCAGGGTATTTACTCAAAGCCTCTTTAATTAAAAGTGCTAACTGGTCTTTGGAAAAAGGTTCCAGGAGCTTCTCTATTGGCTCCTCCTCAAATTCTTCTTCCTCTTCTTCATTTTGCCCTTCGCCTCCAGTCTCACCATTTGCTTGCTGTTCGCATGGAACGGCGTCGTTCGAGGGATTTTCCACATTTTCTTGTCCATTCTTCACTGGATCAGTCACTACTTCATCATTTTTAGGCTCCTCCGCGTTTCCTGGCTGCTCTTCCTCTTCCTCTTCCTCTTCCTCTTCCTCTTCCTCTTCTTCTACTTCTATTTCTTCTACTTCTTCAACTTCGGGTTCTTCTTCTTGGGTCGGCGGGTCTTCTTCTAAGTCTGGATGTTCGATTTGGGGATCCTGTTGGACGGGTTCGGGCTGTGGAGGAGCCGCGGAGGCAGGGGCTTTTCGCTTTCTGGCCATGGAGATCTGAGAAGAAAAGATGGGTTAGGGTTTCGAAGAGTCGGGACTTACAGCAAACTGATGGGCCAATGATGATGTTTTTCAGTTTTTGAGTATAGGGTCGGAATATCTATACATGGGAGAAAAATAATAAAATGCGGGGATAATTTCATTAACGATATCGAATATTGCAACTTTTATCCTAATTTGTTGCACTAACGACCCCCAAATCTTTTATTTCTGTGCAGCTGAAGGACAGTTTTAATCCATATATCCGTTGAGGATTAACATATTTGCACAACAATAATATTACGTAATCTCACTTGGAATTATAATCTCATTCTATTACTATACTTTTTTTCCCATCAAACTATCAATATCAATTTTTCATTCTTTACCACTTACAAATCATTATCGACAATATTATTCATTTATTCTATAATCCTCTTATACATTTTTTTTACATTATTATCTTGATTTTACAATTCATTTTATACACTACTACATAATCTGCATTCACTTCTCAATTCTATATTTCTATATTCTACTTTAAGTCTTCAACATTTAATTTCTATTATTCACAAATGGATTCGCGATCGTCTGTTGAAAACATGTTAATGATGAAATTAATCGAATTATGAATGTACTTGTATATATCACAATTACATCTAGTAAAAAACAAACATTTGAAGACTTTTGTGAAAAATCTGAGATGACGAATACAAAAGTCTTTATTACTGACCTTGGCCATAGATGGAACTCAACTTTTGAATATTATTCTATTGTTTCTTACATTCATAAAATTCTTTTTATTTGTAGAATTTAGAAGAAAAACGGATTTATAGAAAGGGTTAATCCATTTGTACATAATGAATTACCACCTAATGCGCGGGGCCCACATGTATTTAAAAATTTCGACAATGTGGTCTACATCCTCATTGTGAGTAGTAGGTAAAAGATTCGATAAAAAGATTCGGTACATAAAACATGATTTTTATAGAAATACGTCTCACGTTAAATGTGTAGATACTTTTCTAAGTTGAGAAACATAATTTAATTTAATGGAGTTAAATATGCGAAGGACGTGTGATAATTTAAGAGAAAATTTCGTTGGTTTTATAATAATAACAATGATGAAAGATTTGAGTATTAAATAGTGTTCTAAAAGGTCGGTTTAGGCTCGGATTTGGAAAAAGCCCAGCTTCGCGTAGTTATGTCAATGAGTCGAGCCCGAAAAAAAAGCTCAGGCTCGACTCGAGCTTTTTTGTGTCAAGCTTTTTTGGCCCGAGTCGAACCCGGTCAAAAAATAAGGTTCGGCCCGAGCCTTAGCAGGCCGAGCCGGGGCAGACTCGATTTTTTTTTTTTTTTAATGTCAAATCTACATTTTTTACATAAAAAATTTAAAATTTGTGCAGTTTATACGTACTATAAATTAAAGAAAAAAGCTCGGGCTCGACTCGAACTTTCTTGTGCCGAGCTTTTTTAGGCCCGAGCCGGCAAGTTTTTTTTGTCATCCCTAACTTCGCGCCCTAGTTGAAAAGATGCACAATTTTCTTGACAAGTGATATTTTCTTATTTTGAAGTTTAGCTCAACAAAATGCGCAGTCATTGTTAATACTTAAAAACGAGATACATTCAAACAAAAATCCACCTAGCCCAAACAGGCCAAACTGATCCTACAAATATATCATTTTAAGAATTATGTTTTGGTTAGAACTTAAAAAATATGTATGAAGTCGTTATAAATTTTCAAGACATGCTTTATATTATTTATTTAGTGATATATAGTAATAAAATAACAGTAATAATAAAAAAATGTGCTATTATGTTTTGGTACGTAAGGTTTGATCTCCAAGCCTCACACTTTTTAAAACCTCGTCTTTTTAATAATTTAAGGACATTGAAACATAGAAGTGAATATAGGTTGAAATAAATCTCCAAGAGATTTGGCGCATGTTTTACGAGTTTTAAATAAGGGAAAATTACCTAGTTTCCTACATTTTAAGTTTCAAGTTCAAAAATCATGGACTAATATTTTTATTTTTTATTTTATCAAAAATCAGGTATATTTAGCCCTTGTTTGGTCTCCATTATAATGACAATTTGGGAAAATGTATTTTAGAATAATAGTTTTTGGAAGAATGAATGGTTAAAAAGGAATGAAATGTTTTTGTTTTACGTGTAATATTATTTTATTGAAAAATGTGTGGTGTATAAAAGAGGGAGAAAAATGAATTTGAAATTTGAAATTTGCTACTTGTACATAATGAATTACATAATGTGATGTGAATGGAAAATATTGAATGAAGAAATTAATTGAGTTTTAAAATGTCAAGTAGTAGAGTATTATGTGACGGTATGTTATCCATTTTGTAAATCCTGATGTACACGTACTAATGTTCTTATAATTTAATTGGGGGGACATGGGCTTAACCCACCCCACCCCATTCTCTTCCAATTTTATCTCTTAAAAGGTGACACGGAGTCACCTTCCATCAGCACCCCACCCCCAATGTATCGAAATCGACAACCAAACCACCAAATCCACCCATTATCAATGGTGGAATCACCTCTCCTACAATGCCCAACCATCAATTTCAACAAACAACTACATATTTTGAATTCAGGTATCATTCTTAGAGTCACTCGATTGATGGATTGGTCTCCAATCCACCTACTTTGATTCGATTCAGGTGATAGGACCACTGCTATTGATCTTAGGATGTCCAAAAACCCATGGTGGAATCGTCGACATCTAATTTGGTTGGAGGGCGGTGGTGGTGATAACGGTGGCTTGTTTATGATGGCGTGATGGTGATTTGATTGTGGAGGTAGTGGTGGTTGCACTATGAATGTGTGTGGGATTTTAAGGTATGTTGAACGTGAAGGTAGTGGTGTGGAGGTGGATTTGAGGTGTCGAGGACCATTTGGGGCGGTGTCGACGATGATGTGATGGGATGGGATGGTGTGGGCGGCGTGTGTGATGACTCAAGCTTATATGTTCAAATCATTATACTATACGTACTATTTGTTTTGGAAGAGTCTCTGTCCTCTTACCATTCACGAATTTATACTGCGTTCCTCAATATTCTAACTTAATAACCACACATTCTCCATCAATCTACTATTTCAGAATACATTCTTCCGAAATAATGTGGCTCAAACACACACCCTAGTATGTAATTGCGATGATCAAACATTGCTTGATTCCCATTTTTAAAAATATATTTTTCTCTTTTTTTTAATCATACATTTTTTAATAAAAATAAGATTACAAACAACCAAAAAAAAAAAAAATTCTTTATTTTTAACCACACAATCTCTATCAGTCTACTACTATGTATTCTACATAAAAAAAGGGGTCTAAATTGTGTGTAATTGTGACCATGCGTTGATTAATTACATTATACGTCACAATATTGTACAAGGGATCACAAATTGTGACCACTTGCCTTTTGAAAAATAATTACTTTGCTATTTTAAAAAAAGTATCTTAAAATATTTGTAATGATGTAAATTTCCCTTTAAATAATTTGTTAACCCGCATGCTATACACAGGAATCTATTTTTAAAATTTCGAAGATTTACGTAATTTCTGTTTTATTGTAGATGGAAGCGTTATTATAATTTCTCTCTGTTAGTTATACAGTCCTTACAAATTAGTAAATAGTGCTTACGAAATTTTAGAAATTAAAGCAGCGCTTATCAAATATACCCTTATATATTCATTAGTAACTCAATCATCTACACGGTACAATAACACGACATAAATTTTTCAATCACGATATATGAACATCAAGATTGACATAATGCTACGTGACATTCCATCAAGGGTTATTCTTGTTGTACATAATGGGAACCATAATGGACACATGGTGCCCCTCTATTGGAGGGGGTGCCGATGGGTCCGCGCCCCCTCCAATAGAGGGGCAACATGTGTCCATTATGGACACCATTATGTACCCATAACACTTCCCTTCTATCAATCCTTTTCGTCAAACTTTTTATCAAATCCTTCTGACAAAGTAACTTTATCCAAAAAAACTCCCCATCCTTTGCAGGCGACCGAATAAAATTTTGTTATATTTTTATTTTCGTTTTAAGACTTTTTTTAAAGAGTTAATTAAATGATTAATCATCAACATTTATCTTTGGTTGCTACTTGCGCGCATAAAAATAAGAAGTTATTGGTTATTCACTCATTTTTACATAATGTTATCCACGTATAATCTATCTAAATTCCGTTGATCCACATGATAAAAAAAAAAAATCCTACGTGAGAATTAATTGTGTTAAAATTTGAAAGTTAATTCAATGAATAATCATTAATTTTTACGTTTGATTAATGTTTGCTCACTCGAAATTACTTTTAGTTATTGTTTGCTCATTCAAAAATAATAACGGTTACTCACATTTACACAATGTTACTCATCCATCACTCATCTCAATGTTTGTAGTACCATTCAATTTTTTGAGCTCCTGTTTGGGCTTGTTTTTTTAAAATACATTTTCAACCACACATTAATAATGTTATTTTTTCTTATTTTCTAACTGCACATTCTTCAAAAAATCGTCATTCCAAAACACATTTTTGACAAGAAAAAAAATTAATAAAGCCTAAACAATGGCTGAATTTGTTTTCCTTTATACATGAATAAATATATTTTTATTTCCTAGGACGGAGAATCAGAGAGTGGTAGAGCATTCTTAAGTACAAGACTACTTTTGTGATTGTCTGTGATCTCATAGAGATGCTGGAGGTCCAAGGCCAAAAACAGGCCCAAATCCAGGGGGCCGAGGTGGTTGTACGTCGGCCATTGATTTCAATTCATGGGAGGCCCATTTCATCAAATCGGGGGCTGAGGCCCCTGGATTTCTGGTCGGTCAGTTACCCTGGCCGACCAGCATTATTCTTCTAACAAGAGATGTCCGCAAAATTAATATAAATAGATCGGAGAATAAAATATAAAATAAATTTTGTAGAAGAAAAAAATGAGAAAAATAGAGTAAGCAGCCAAATTTCTAAAAATCTAGCCAAAAATTATGAAAATCATATAAAAAAATTTGAATTTTATAAAAACACAATTGAATTTTATAAAAATGGACGGATGACATTGTGTAAATATGAGCGAACAACCAACAACCCTTATTTTTGAGCGGCAAGCAATAACCAAATGTAAGTATTAATAATTACTCATCCAAATAACTTTCAAATTTAAACACCGTTAATTGTCGCATAAGATCTTCATCTGTCAAGTATGATTCTTAATCACTTGGACTATTGAAATTTAGATAGAAGATAAATAGGTAACATTAGTTGGAGAGTAATTAGTAATATTTTATAGGGAAAAATAAAGTTACGATACCAAACATTTCATTAAGTAGTAGGCATTGCCTAAACTTTTTATTTGTACCACCTACAGTACCAAACTTTTCAAATTATTGTAACTAAAGTCCAAATGGATGGAAACCATTAATTTGACCGTTAGTTGACTAAAACAATAAAACTTGACAAAACGTAATAAGGGCAAAATAATAACTTTATAATTTTCACAAAAAACACAATTATGATAATAATTAAAAAAAAAATGGAAAATCCTTGTTCTTCGTCAGACCAATCCAACCCAACCCAATCCAATGCAACGGTTACAACCATTACTACTCTCCCAACCGTCAACAGCCACCGTTACAACTAGTCTGACTAAGACAACAACCAATTTTACCACTATAAACGACGTTAAGAAGAAAACAGAAAATTCGCCACAGCCATCGCCACTGATAACCCAAAAACAAATATACAACTGCAGCGTGTGTAATAAGGCTTTTCCGTCATACCATGCCCTCGACGGACAAAAAACAAGTCACTGCACAAACTCCATCACCACCGCTTCAGACGATGATAATGTTGGAAAATATAATCGTAAAGTGCAGAAAAAACTTATCAATAGATCGAGTCTCGTGACAGCACGATGTCCTAAAGCGAAATTGTCCGTCGATAACTGCTGTGACCTCCGTGGACAATCACCTCCAGGATACAACGATCAAATAAACCAATTGTGCAGCAATCCCAAAAGGTTTTCAGAACTCTCAAGTGTACTCCAGAAAATATGAAAAGGCAATTTGAGTATAATATTTTACTGTATATATGAAGAGACAATTTCGTTTTTGTTGTAGTAATCTAATACCCAAAAGTGTGTTTATATAGGCATAAAGAGATGTAACTTCTTCCACCATGATCTAGCATTAAGTTGCAGATGTAATGGCCTATGATAATGGATATTAAAACTGGGCAGTTAAAACAGTCATATTTCACTGGCTAGTTGACCCATTAAATAATTCCGAAAATAATTAAAAAATAATAATTATTTTATTATAATCAATAAAGCCCAAGAGCCCAAGGCCCAATCAAAGACTTTTTGATATAATGCGTGAGGCGTGGCTCGAACCCCTGACCTCCCACACAAATTCCACGTTTTTACCAGTTGGGCACTTTATCTTAATTAATTATTTCTTTCACATATTATATTTATTGTATAAATATATAACAATCCCCCACATGAAAGAAATAAGATAAATAAAAATAATATTCTGGAGTACGGTAGAAATCACGCAGGCTTAGGTGTCTATCGACTTGAACCTTAGCTTTGTATATTCTATCGAGCTTGCTAACTGTAGAGTGAACTATGTCTTGAACTCCACAATTATGATTTGCAAACTGAGACAATAAAACACACACATGATTTCTAAAACAATCATCGAGTTCTCGCGGTTGTGTTCATTTCGACCGTGAACTTTCCCGGTTTCTTTGAGTGCTCTAGAGAATTAGCCTCAATTCTCATAGGAAGCGGCACCACTTCCACACTCAAATAGGTGCTTCTATCAAGGATGCACTGTATTTAAACACCCTACTGAATATCAGCTATAGAAAGCATTAAGAGCATTTGGTCATCCTCTAATCAATACAATTGGTACTACTCATCATAGGGAGGGGTTTGAAATAATTTTAATGTAGTACCCCCCACAAATCACTCCAATAACTTTGTTATCCCATTGAACCTTATCCATGGGATCTCCAATCGCAAGGTTGGGTTTCCATTATAGGTGATCTAATTTGTAATAGGCTTTAGCCCCATCCCCCTCGATGTTTTCTGAACTAGCTCTCTAGCTAATCCTTTGAAATAGCTGCTTGACTGTCACAATGGACATAGATAGCTGGAAGTGGTTTGGACCACAAAGGAACATCCATAAGAAAATTCCTTAACCATTCAGCCTCTTCACCTGCCTTATCCAATGCTATGAACTCTGATTCCATAGTGGATCTCGCAATGCAGGTTTGCTTAGTAGATTTCCAAAATACAGCACCACCTGCTAATGTAAAAACATATCCACTTGTAGATTTAGTTTCATTGGTATCTGAAATCCAATTAGCATCACAATATCCCTCAAGTACAGCAGGATATTTAGTATAATGTATTCCCCAGTCTAGAGTGTATCTCAAATACCTCAAGACTCGAATGAGAGCATCCCAATGTTCATTATTAGGATTACTAGTATACCTGCTAAGTCTACCGACGGCATATGCTATATCAGGTCTGGTACAGTTCATGAGATACATGAGACTGCCGATCACTCTAGCATATTCTAAAGCAGAAACACTAGTACCTGAATGTTTTCTCAAATGATGACTTGCATCATAAGGTGTTTTAGCGGGAATACAATTATATTGGTTAAACTTCTTAAGCACTTTTTCTACATAATGTGATTGGGTTAAAGTAATTCCTTCGGAATGTGTTACTATTTTAATCCCTATAATAACATCAGCAACACCCAAATCTTTCATTTGGAAGTGCTTTTTCAGAAACTGTTTAGTCTTATTAATCACATCTAAACTAGTTCCCATTATAAGCATATCATCCACATATAAGCAAATTATAACACCACTATCCCCCACAAATTTGCTATATATACATTTATCTGCTTCATTTATCACATAACCATTAGATGTCAAAGCTGTATCAAATTTCTCATGTCATTGCTTAGGGGCTTGTTTAAGGTCATAAAGAGATTTTTTAAGTCTACACACTTTATCATCAAGGCCTTCTACCACAAATCCCTCAGGTTGATCCATATAAATCTCTTCTTCTAAATCTCCATATAGAAAGGCAGTCTTGACATCCATTTGATGTATAATAAGATTATACAATGAAGCAATTGCAACTAACATCCTAATAGAGGTAATTCTAGTAACAGGTGAATATGTATCAAAGAAGTCAACTCCTTCTTTTTGTTTATAGCCTTTAGCTACAAGTATTGCTTTAAATTTATCAATTGAACCATCAGGTTTCAATTTTGTCTTAAAAATCCATCTACGCCCAATGGTTTTACATCCTCTAGGCAAGTCTACTAATTCCCAAGTGTTATTAGACATAATGGAATCATATTCACTATTTATAGCTTCCTTCCAAAATATAGAATCTGGTGAAGATATAGCTTCATCAAATGTAATAGGATCATCCTCTACTAAGTATGTTAGAAAGTCAGGACCAAAAGAAGTAGTAGTCCTAGGTCTTTTGTTTCTCCTAACTTCAGCTTCTTCTAATTCAATAGGCTTTTCTCTAACACTAGGAGTGACACTAAGAGAGCTACTTGGTCCTGCAGATTTTTCTTTAAAAGGGAATCTATTTTCAAAAAATTCTGCATCTCTAGTTTCAAAAATTATGTTCTTTTCAATCAAAATATTTTTAGAGTCAATTACTAAAAATCTGTAGGCATTACTATGAAAAGCATAACCTATGAACACACAATCAACAGTTTTTGGACCAAGTTTAGTTCTCTTAGGTGCTGGAATAGATGTCTTAGCTAAACACATCCACACTTTAAGATATTTATATGAAGGTATTCTACCTTTCCACAATTCATAAGGGGATTTATCATTTTTCTCACTAGGAATTCTGTTAAGAACATAACATGCAGTAAGAAGTGCTTCCCCCCATATGTTAAAAGGTAATCCAGAAGAGTTTAGCATTGAAATGACCATATCCTTTAGAGTTCTATTTTTCCTTTCAGCTACACCATTAGATTGGGGAGAATATGGTGGAGTAGTCTCATGAATAATACCATTATCAACACAAAATTTATCAAACTCACCTGAATATTCTCCTCCCCTATCAGATCTTAAAATCTTAATAATTTTATCTAACTGATTTTCTACTTCAGTTTTATATGAAATAAATTTTGAATAACTTTCATCCTTACTCTTAAGAAGATAAATGTAACAATAACGGGAGTAATTGTCAATGAAAGTTAAAAAATATTTATTTCCACCACGAGTAACATATCCTTTTAAATCACATAAATCAGAATGTATTAAACTTAAAACTGAAGTAGTTCTATCAACATGTGGAAATGGTTTTCTAGCATACTTAGATTCAATACACGTTTCACATTTTGAATTTGAGAACTTATCAGTTTTAGGAATGTTTCCCAATCTCATTAATTTTTTAATAGAATTCATGTTCACGTGTCCAAGTCTAGCATGCCATAAATCATAAGAATCCAACAAGTAAACAGAAGAAGTAGAAGCTTTATTATTGATCACAGAAACATTTAATTTAAATAGACCCTCATCTGCATACCCTTTCCCAACAAAAGTACCACTCTTAGACATTACAACTTGACCACTCTCAAATACAATTTTAAATCCCTTTTTTGACCAAAATAGATCTAGACACTAGATTTTTCCTTATATCAGGTACATAAAGGATATCCTTCAAACTAATGATATTTCCAGAAGTAAATCTAAGTGTCACAGTTCCTTTCCCCTCGATTTTGGAGGAGGAAGCATTCCCCATGAACATACATTCTCCATCACTATTAGGAGTGAATGAAGAAAATGCACCTCTCGTGCAACAAATGTGTTTGGTAGCTCCAGAATCTACCCACCAGTCTGTCATGTTGCTCACTAAATTAATTTCTGTCACCATAGCAGAAAAATTCCCATCTTCTACTATATGTGCCTGATGCTTCACAGTTTTTCCTTTTCTATTTCGGCAATCCTTTGCAAAGTGACCTGGTTTACCACAAACAAAACAATCACCAACAGTTTTATTTTTAAATTGAGGTTTAGACCGATTGTTCTTTCCTATGAATGGTTTCCCCTTGAATCTGCCTTTAAAATTTTGACTTTTGGTAAAATTCCCAATAGCTTTCTTACTATCAGAACCTCCTTCAATAAGATTGACCTTTGTACCCAAGTCTGGTCTCTCCCTACGTTCTGCCATTCTATTGTCCTCCTCAATCCTAATTCTAATAATCAAATCCTCTAATGACATTTCTTTTCTTTTATGCTTCAAACTGTTTTTATACTTTTTCCAAGAAGGTGGTAGTTTTTCAATTATAGCAGACACTTAAAAACCTTCTCATATTTTATAACCCTCAGCAATAATTTCATGAATTATAATCTGTAATTCTTCAACTTGACTTACCACCGTTCTAATATCATCCATTTTAAACTCTAGAAATTTTCCCACAACAAATTTCTTAGTTCCAGCATTTTCAGTAGCATATTTTTTTTCTAATGACTTCCATAATTCTTTTCTAATGACCTCCGTGGACAATCACCTCCAGGATACAACGATCAAATAAACCAATTGTGCAGCAATCCCAAAAGGTTTTCAGAACTCTCAAGTGTACTCCAGAAAATATGAAAAGGCAATTTGAGTATAATATTTTACTGTATATATGAAGAGACAATTTCGTTTTTGTTGTAGTAATCTAATACCCAAAAGTGTGTTTATATAGGCATAAAGAGATGTAACTTCTTCCACCATGATCTAGCATTAAGTTGCAGATGTAATAGCATATGATAATGCGTGAGGCGTGGCTCGAACCCCTGACCTCCCACACAAATTTCACGTTTTTACCAGTTATGCACTTTATCTTAATTAATTATTTCTTTCACATATTATATTTATTGTATAAATATATAACAGATAATCCTTCCACGCCGCAAGCACCGCTTCTAATGTATCTACTCTCAACCCAACAGGCAGACTTCACGAGTGCTCCGTCCGCCACAAGTCGTTCCCTACAGGGAAGGTCACAAGCGGCGCCACTACGAAGGCACAATCAGTGGAGGCGTCGGGAGCTCTAAAAGCGGCGCCACCTCTTCCGACGGCGGTGTGGCCAGTCACAGCACGGACACGCCCTAATGGACTTCGATCTAAATATACCCGCAACGCCAGATTTCTAATTAGCACTAGCCTGCAGCGCTAGAGTTCCAATTAGCACTAGACGCCTATTGCATCAGTGTTATCGCTTGGGAGCTCTATGCTAAAAAGGCATCAACGAGGATCTGAGCGATGTGGAGCTTTTGGTTTTGATTTTGAGTTGGGTTGGGTTGGGATGGAAGATAATAGAGGTTTTTTTTTTATTTTAGTTTTTTATATGAAAAAAATGTAGAGTTACCATTTTGACCTTTAAAAATTAGTCAATAATTGGTTAGATTTTTAATTTTTGATCAACTAACTGTTTCCATCCATTTGGATTTCAATTGCAACATTTTGAAAGATTTGGTACTATGGGTGGTACAAACGAAAGATTTGGACAAAATTTGCTATTTAATAAAAGATTTGGTATTGTAACCGTAATTTTTCCTATTTTATATTTGACTGAGCAAGTCCTGACTAAACGTAAATATTAGCGATTAATTATTTATCACCTGTTTGACCATCGTTTTGGGAAAATAATGTTTTGAACAATGATTTGTAGCGGAATGTACGATTAAAAAGTAGAGAAAAATTTTAAATTTACCTTTATAATATTTTTATTACGCGAATGTGGGGTTAAAAATAGAGAAAAAAAAATGAAAATAGTCAAAAACTCGGAAAACCCGAAAAAACACGTCGTACGTACCAACCAGGCGTCTTTCTTTTCGTATGAAACCAAAAGTCATCGTAATTTCTAGAACCGCAAATATCCAATCTCCCCCCTTTTTCTCCAGCAGCAGTCCACTGCCCACCTGAACAAGACCCGCTGGTATCTTAGACTCAGATCTTTTGGATTTTTAAGTTTATTCTAATTTTTGTTTAGTTATTTATTTATTTTTTTCAATTGATTTCTAATTTTACACGCGTATTTATGTCTTCTTGATTCTATTAACTGGGGGATTGTAGTGATGCGAATGATTCAGGGAAGCATGAAATGGAAAACCGCCGTTGTTTTGGTTAAAATTCTTGATTTTTGTTGGAATTGTGGAAATTTGAGAAAATTATTGTTAATTTGACTTTGACTGGATATTTCTTAGTCAGATTTTTTATTTTTGAAGTGTAGCTTTGGTGAATAATACTGATTTGATATTTTTGGTCTGATGTCTTATTTTACACGATCATTAGCATCCATGTGTTTGTTTTCTTGAATCTATTAAGTGGGAATTTTATTGATTAGGGAAGCATAAAACGGGAAAAATGATATGCCACATGTTATTTTTGGTTTAAATTCTTTTTAATTTGCTTTCTTGATTTTTGTCACCTTAATTTTGGTGAATATTATTTATTTGATTATTGCATCTGATGGTTATGCGATGAATTGCAATTATTCTTGGTTATGCATTTGTATATGTATTTCCACTTGATTTCTTCTCTCTCACACAAAATTTGATTTTTTTTTTTTAACAAATATAGTTGGGCATTTATTCTTCTGTTTTTTTGGCTGAGTGAAATAAATCTGAATATCATGGTATATGTTTATGTATATTAACGTTCTCTTTACCACGTTACTTCCCCTTCCTTACTAGACTTTGATGATTGGAGAGTTTGAGAAAATGATATTTGAAGTTACTACACAAGCTGTGTGTGTTATGACAGTTTATCTCTTGCACTAGACTAAACAAAGAAGGAATTTCCTCTCATTCTTCTTCTTCTTCTTCTCTCTCTCGTTTTGTCTAAATGAAGTTTTGGGGGTATTTTTCCTTTGTAGATAATTGTATAAGTATCTGTTTTTCACTTTATTTGTTGTGATATTGTATCGTTTTTTTGTTTTTCCAGACTATTTCAATACTGTTTTCTCATGAGTTACATTCAAGTACCTTATTCTAGATTCCCACTTGTATAATGTTCCTCTGGTTTGTTTGAACATTTTTCTTAAGGCATAGTGAACTTTTATGATATTGACGATAATTAATGTCTTATGACTATCACACTGTTTATTATGTTATGAAATTTTGTATTCTGTATTTGTGCATCAAAAGGATTTTTCTTTCGCTAAGAAGTGCATGATCTTTTGTCCGTATTCGGTACCATACACTATAAAGTTATTACCCATCTGTTCTCATGAGATCTGTAACTCAACTACGGCTTTTTTTTTTTTAAATGATACTACAGTCATATTATTAGTAACCGTACCAAGAAAGGATGTCAAGCGGCGGAAATACTCATTTCTGCTACCAATGCAGGCGGCCAGTTCGTCTTCGAGGTCATAATTTGACTTGTCCATATTGCGATGGAGGCTTTGTACAAGAGCTTGACGAGGTCATTGGTGCTCAACAGCAGGATTTTTTTGGATCTCATTCAGGTGATACATCTGATTTTGGAATGATGGAACCTTTCCATGATCCAAGATTTGGGATCGTGGATGCATTCGCGGCACTTATGAGGCAGAGACTGGCTGGGAGAAACCCAACCTTCGACATTAGGACACGATCAGGTGCGACTCCTGAAAACAGTGTGGCCGTCAGTTCTGGACCTTCTGGTCCATGGTTGATATTTCAAGGGCAATCACCAGTCAACATGTCTGATAATAATGCATTTGAGTTCTTTCTCAATGGAAACCCTGGAATGGGGCAGCGTCGAGCTAATTTTGGTGATATTTTTATGGGGCCTGGACTGCAAGAATTGATTGAGCAGCTTACCGTGAATGATAGGCAGGGGCCACCTCCGGCACCTCGTTCTGCAATTGATGCTATGCCCACTATTAAAATTACTCAGAGGCATCTTAGTACTGATTCTCACTGCCCAGTTTGTCAAGATAAATTTGAGTTGGGTACTGACGTTAGGCAGATGCCATGTAATCATATTTACCATTCTGATTGCATTACTCCTTGGTTGGTTCAACACAACTCCTGTCCCGTCTGCCGTCTTGAGCTGCCTTCACAGGGTTCTGGAAGTTCTCATCCCAACTGGAATTCGAGAACTGGGAACGCAAGTGGCAGCAGTGGTGCCCACAACAGTGGAAGGGACAATGCTCAGCATCAGGGGAGAAGGAATCCATTCTCGTTCTTGTGGCCTTTCTGATTGTCAAATCAAAGCACTGCCGTTGTGCTGGAGGAATTAGTTCAACGGCATTTAACGAAGATTATCGTGAGGGTATGCTACCCTGGATGGCCTTTTGATAATTAAAGTTGTGTTTGCAGCAAATTCTCTCTCTCTGGTTCGCTTTTTATTGTCTGTTTCCTATCGTGTGCCTCTGAAATCTGGTTGTCGATTTAGCAAATATCTTGGCAGAATAGATATGGTCATAAAATTGTCTTTTAAGGATTAGTAAGTTGAACAAGGGTAACCGAACACTTAAATTTTCCATCATGTGAATATTGCCTTTGGTTTTACCTGATCATGGTTGTCTTGTCTCCATATGTTGATATATATCTAAGACTGGGTAAAATTCACCCGTGGTTATTGAACTTATAGCAAAATTTTCAAGTTTGTCGACGATCTTATAATTTATTTCGACGTTGGTCAATCTATCTAGTTTCGTTAGTAAAAAACTGTAAAGTCTTGCGTGCTTAACTGAAAAGTCATAGCTTTCATATCGAATCAGTTTTACACCCATCAACATACGCTGTGAGTTAGTTAGGATGACGACGGGGAAGTGGGGACTCGGCTGAAGGCAGGTAGAAAGGAGGGTGAATGTGCAGCTACCTGCTATAGTGTGTTCAATTGCAAATTGGTTGTGTGCCAGCTTTGTGCACTAGAGGGCGAGATTTTGTTAGGTGTCCATCTTCTACTCTGTTCCCTGTTTTCGTCAGCGCAGGTGGTTTGATCGAGAAATTTGGGAAACCATTTTTCTTTGTGCTTATACGCAGGTGTCCATTTTTTTTTTTGTTGGATCTGTCATGCGGTTATAGAGTTTTTGTTGTGTTCACGCGACCTCTTGACCTTGCTTATGTAGTTCAATTCAACGATAAATTGATGTCATAAGTCGATACAATTTTTCACTTTTGAGTATGTTCTTTAGGTGCGACAAGAGTTTTGTGCTCACGCTACTCTTGCTTTTCTCATTGCCGTTGATATTTGTTTATTTTGTTAGCAATGGTTTAAACATGTTCAAAATGGTTAAATAGCATAGTTGGAGAGGCGAGGAATATTGAGTGTAGTGGAGAAGCTACATTGAGAAAGGATCGTGAGACGCTGTCGAATTGGTAGATATCCCGATTTCCCTGCTTTTTCCCTGCACAATAAAAGCACCTAGCTTTGCAAATGTGAACTCCACTGTACAAAGTGGCGCTGGTTTTCGGGTGGTCAGCTGGGGTTGGAGCTTGACACAGTTCCTATTTAACAACAACAAACTAAGGGATGTAATAAGATCAATTAAAGTTGGCTACCTGAAGTGTTTTCTGACCATATGTTCAGTTCATTGCTTGGGAGATTTAAATGAACTAATCCAAGGACGTGGCAAATTATCAAAAGATATTTGACTCTAATTAGGTAGAGACACTCCAACTGCTTTGGTAATGGCTATTGGAAAATGACTAAATAACCAAAGATTAAACAAAGAGAGAGATAACATCACTAAGGTTGACCAATAAAAATATCGTCAGTAAAAAGTATCGCAAGAACCAACCAACACCAAATCCAAGCATATTTTACTGGTCTTCTTTTTTCTTTTTCTTTTTTGTTCATTTTTCTTTCTTCTCTCTAGTCCCTCTACAGTATACTCATGTTACTGAGAAGGAGAGGAAACATACTGCCTGGGTAAACTGAAAATGTCTCTCTCTTCAAAAGGAGATGTCCATTCTCGAGAGCCACCAGCAGATGTTTGGGTAGAATCTACACTGTCCTGCAGTCCGGGAATAAAAACACCATTCCCATTGGACACAACTGGTCTTATAGCAGTCTTGATGCCTCGACCATAAGTGATCGGATCGTATGCATGGGTACTGTTTCCCCTAAAGGCATTCTCGCTAGGCAAGAACCCTCCTCGCCTAGACACAGACGACCCTCTATCCACGCTCCAGTCTATGTTGGTGTAATCTAACTGCAAGGTTGAGCTGCCTGTATTCCAGTCTACCAGGTATGAAGAACCAGACGACCCAGTGGTGCCCAACCCAGAGAATAGTCCAAGGGAAGAAGCTGGGGCCAGCATTGGAGATGTACGTAACCTACTCCACAAATCTTTTCCCTGTCTAGTTCCTAGAGATTCCACTGAACCACTGCTCAATAAAAATTGATGATGGGATAGATAATTTAGTTGGTTATTGTACAATAGATTTGAACTCGTGCCACTGGGGCTCGGGCTTCTCGTGTCTGGAACAGGTGGCACCAACCCAATGGACTTCACAGTTTCCAAGCCATTATACCTACCCATAGCCGCCCCGGGAGGAGACGAGCTAACACTTGAAGTAGGAACCTGCTGTACATTGATGGATTGGGATCGCTGCATTACCACAACTGGTTCTCTCACCGATCCAATCTGCAGATTCTTCAAATCATTTCCAACAGCGACACAGTGGGCTTCTGTCTTCGCTGTTGGAGGTGAAGCCTGAAAAGGTGGTGCTAACGACTGGGAAACTGAAGGATTTGTTCCTGCATTTGACCACTTCTCTGCCGGCATGGGAATCTGTTGCAATTTGGCCCAATCCATTTTAGGTTGTATTTTCTTCAACATCTGCATACTTTTGCTTCCAGGATCCACCAAAGAAACAGCTGTAACTGGAACTTTGGTGTAATTGAAATCCTTGCCATCCCTTTTCGGTTGAATGGTAGCAGATATAGTAGGTTCTGCTAGTGGCCTCTTTGCATTTTGACTAATAGCCAATGGTAGCTCACCATTGACAACGGTAGGAGGACCACCTGTTTCTTCTGGCTTTGGAGGGGTAGAAGGTGGTTCCTGCTTCTGTTCCTTCAACGTTTCTTCTGTCTTCTCAAGATCACCCTCACAGGTAAGTACAGCTCTTTCAACCTCTTGCCTGGAGGCCTTGTACCTAATTTCCAGGTCTGCAATACGAGCAAGCTCTTCTGATATGTCTATTTTCAAATTACCCCCACTGTCAAGATTCTGCTCCCTCTGCTTGTCTTCTTCACCTCCTTCAAATAGCCATGCAACTGATTCCTCTACTCTGCCTTCATTTAGAATAAGAGCCATTGTTGCCCGTTCTTGAGAGAAGCCCATAGCCACGAGTTGTTGTGCAAGAGCTTCTAGCTTCCTCGACATGAGATACCCACTACATCGCTCATGTAGTTCTTGAGCTCGCCTCTCTTTTTGACGTTGATGTTTTCTCTCGTTCTGTTGGCGGATTTTTTCTCGTTTGTCATTCTCAGCTCCAGGCACTGACTCTTGACGCAGCAGATGATGAGATGTTCTCTCTTTATGTTCTTCTGATTCACCAGACCAGCTACCATTATTAGAAACAGAATCGTACTCAACGCCAGTTCCAAATGAGATCCCACTCTGATCATCTGTCTCGTCTATGTTTCCAAAGCGACCATTTGCATGAAGCGGACCAACAGAGGAAAGTGGTGCAGGGTCAATTGTATGGAATGTTCCCAAAATAGGATTGTATCCACTTGCTGGAATCCCAATAGTGACATTAGCAGGACCAGAAGTCTTCGACGAACCCTTGGGAGGTTCCTTACCAGACTTTTTGTCTTTGGACTTAGATCTGGATGCTGGAGACATATCCTCAGCTTCAGCTGCTAATACCTGCAACACTAATGGATAAGATACCCAATGGATAACGATATATGAAAGCAAAAGTAAACCAAGCACAGATGTACTGATAAGAATACTTGTCTGTGTATGCAGTGATAAACTTGAAATCCCTTTATCATTTTCTCAAGTTGACCTTTTCAATTACATAGTTCTGCAGGCAAATAACATGTTCTAGTCAAACACATGGACATATCTCCAGGAAAAAAATGTATCTCTTTCAAAATTTCTTCAAGTGGAATGAATTAATCCTACACAGCATCCTATCCGATTTGATCAGGAATAAGTGTATGTTGATGCTATAAAGCAAAGATACGTGGATGACATGACATTCGTTAGGAGACAAGTTAAGAAATTTAAAGCAACAAATTAATATTTGCAGAAGAATGGGTACATGAAGTCAAATATTTGACCAGGATGGGAATATTGCAATTGAAGTCTCAAATAGCGAAGGCAAACCGAGCAGTAGCACTTAAAAATGGGACCAATAAATTATTGATTAGAAGGGTAAATAACAATACAACTATATAATTAAAAGCGTGTAACTAACACTTGACTACTTAAGCCAAATGAGAAACCAGCTGCACGACATGCTTTAGTGCATATGAGTAGCTAATCAATGTTAAGGTTTGATATGCTGAAACATGCACCAGATGAAAATACAAACTCAGAATGAGACAAAAAGGCTAGAAAATACAAATGCATTACTAAGAACCCAATAGATAAACAGAACCAAATAAACCTAACATGTCCTTGATGTCCTTGCTTGCAGAAAAATGTCATAGCATCACAATTGCTTCCCCGATTCATACTCATCTACAATCAAAACAAAATCCCTCTTTTTCAACTTCCACAATCCTGTCAGAGTTCCAAGTAACTTTTGTGCCCTTGCTAATCAGTTATACATGAATAAAATATTTTGTTATAATTAGTACAAAAGTCCCCATTGCTGTGAAGTTCTATGACCAATTATACTCAAGACAATTTGATTAGCATAAAAATGACAGAATCTATGTGTAGTTTGCCTTCAGCAGTTTCATTCGCCAAATGTGACCAATCATAATTAGGATGAGCAAAGTAACATCTAATACATCTACCAGTTTGTTACCTCCTCCTTATTGTGGTCACTGGCTCGCATCTTTCAACTTCCAGTCACATGTTCCTTCCTCACCTCATTTAAAATCATTAACTGTTAATCATTTTCTCAAGTACTAATTCTTTCATCCAACTTCAATTATTTACTTGCAAAATACTAATTTATTGTAATACAAAAATCCAAACTCTGACTCAAGAAAAAAAGAAAGAAAAAGCCTTTCTTGATGCTGCTAATCAAAATAAAAATAATTCCACATGTAACCAAAAACTTGGCAAAATAAAATTTCTAATCTAAAATTCTCATATAATACAACATTTTCCATCTAAGTCAATGTTTTTGCACAAGAAAAAAAAAAAAAAGAGCATGTATATTCACATAACCACACTTGCACAAATAATCACGCAAAATCAAATGTACGCAAAAATTCCTGATAAACATCAAATTTGTATACCCATTGCCTATATGAGTACAAAAAACAAACGGAAATCCACAGGTAGATCAAGAAACATAAATGGCCACTCAAAAATCAACAAACAATAAATTCATACACAAATTAAATCAAGAGCTAATAAAAAAATCAATGCCCGTTTCACAAATTTAAATCCCCCAACCAAAAATAGATTCAATTAATTAAAAAAAAAAAGATTACATGCCGCTTCCATCCCTAACGACCGACAATAGATCAAACAGAGGGGGGATTCGGGTGGGACCTCTCACCTGTAACGGATCGTTCGATAGAGAAATCGCTCGGTGTTTAATTTAAGTTCGAATTATTGTTTTATGGAAATGGAGAATTGGATTTAGTGCGAAGAGAGGAGAGAGAAAGGGGCGTATACAAGAGAGGGGGAGTTAAATGTCTCAATCGCCACGGGACTTTATACGACGTCACTTCTTAGTCACTGAACTTTGATCCGTTCAACTCCGTCACTCACCCAATCAAAACCGTTAATGGACGAGCCACGTGGATGACGGTAAGATGATCTGGCCAGTTAAAGGACTATAAATAATTAGTCATTCGTCAAATCAGCTTCCACTTCACCAAACACACCTTCAAAAATTACCAAAGAAACACACGACTTTGGAATTAAAACAAAACCCAAACCCTTAGACGTGAAATCAATTTTCTCTAGCGATCCCCAATTTAATTTCATGAACCCTAACTCCCAAAATCGATTCAATCAAATGGAAAGTTGGACACAATTGGGAATTCAATCAAATGGAAAAGTCAATCCATTAATATCAGAAATGTTCTCTTAGTTGCAGTGGAAAGTCTTTTTTTTTCGCCCACTTGACGAGAGAACTGCAAGTAAGGTTCTCTTACCACGTCAGCAAGTGGCAAGAGAACAATTTAGCTATTAGTCTATAAGTTTAAACTATTACAAAATTTATAGGCAAATATGTCACACTACCTACAGAAAATTCGAAGACGAGGACAACAGTGATAACTGCCCACATTGCATTAACGCCGAAACCTTGGTACAAAGGATCAAAGTAATGGAAGAGTGAAACTAAAGTTACGGCCAATCCTACTTTCAGTGAGTCTTCAATACCAAGTTTCTTTCCCCCAGTGGCTGCATCAATTACCTTCAACACAAGTTTCTTCATTGTGTCCTTAAACAATGCACCAGTCGAGACTCGTGCAGTTTCTTGATCGATCGACGCCATATCTGTTATGAAAATATACGAGTAAAAGAAATCCAGTAATCATAGTCCATCAAAGGCCCTATCTTAACCCTGAATCAATTCTCAATGTGAAAAGAAATGGCATGATGAATTTTTTGTAGAAGATTTATCTGTATTTACAAGTTAAAAACCTTAGCTGGAAGTGGAAACTATTACGGGGATTTTAATTATTCATGCAATTCATCTACTGGAGATAGTTGTACATGCACGCGTTTCCCAATTTCAGTTTTGTGGTGTATTTTGGAACCGACTAAATGATGGTGATACCTAATTTTGACCTTAAAAAACGGACAAAAAGCTAAGAAACAAGTGTAGCAAACAGTTGTAATGCTTATTGACATGAAATGAATCATGTTAGGGGTATCAAAATGTGTTGAGTTGTACAGATGTCCCGTCACAAGAAAAACACGATCTAACAAGTGACGATCAATCGGCATGTCCATTCGGGTGGGCTGTGTCAAGCTCGATTATAGAGAGCTGTAGACCAACATGGACATTGTAAGGTTTAAATAATATTAGGTGTGCGGGATCAAGGATAGCCCGTGCAAAATTGGATGTTGCCGATGGTCACAGAGACAGATATAGGGGGGGCTGGGCTGCAGCCCACCCCACCCCAAAGGCCCAAAAAAAATAAATTTGTAAGGTAATTTTTTTTTAACAACAGTTTTTCATGTGTAATTTTTTTTTTTTTTTTTTTTCGCGTATTAGCCCGGTTTTGGATCCAATCCTGGATCCGTCCTTGCCGATGGAACACACACCGATTTATACATCTAGACACATAGCTTAATGAAATGGTTTCGAAAGTTGAAGAAATAAGTATATACCTGAAAAATGGGTACAACCCGACTTACACTTCTATGAGTTGTGATTAGCGAAGTGATTCAAATGGTTGGAAATAGCATAAATTGCGTTATTTTCGAATTGCACTATCTTTCGAACTGTGGCTAAAATCTATGTGCGTGTAAAAACAACATGTCGATCTATGGTGCTTGCTATAGTTGAATTGACCAATGTTTACTAAGGGTAAAATGAAGTTATGACAGCCCGTGTAAATTGTCTAGATTGAGTATATCTAATTGAATAGAGAAGAACAGAGTTCACATTTGTTAAAGTTTAGGTACCTTTTGTGTACAAATAGTATAATTCAGGGATCAATCATGGTTTTTAAGAATTGAGTTGGACGAAATTAACGGCTGCATAAGCAATTCCATTGGTCGATTACTCATAATTTTCATTAGTTGGAACGATAGATACAAAGAAAGGACTAATGGAAGGGGCTAATAAAGGACCAAGGAAGTACGATTTAAAATTTTGAGATTTTATCGTTCAATATGTAAAGTGTGCGGACCGTTAAAAAGTTTTTTACCCTATCAAAATTATATTATTTTTTAGCACGAGGAAAAATATTAAAAACAGGTGTTTAAATTTGAAAATACACACTCCTAAAAATTATTATCCAATAAAAATTGTTCAACTTTTAATATCAATTTAAAGAATGTATAGCTTGTAGATTGGACGTCCCAATACTCTTTACGTCTCTAATTATAAGTGACATTTTGTTCACGATTAAGAGATTAAATACGTGTTTAATACGCGATGTTGAAACATAATTGAATACCATAATCACCAGGAAAAAACAAGTGAAAAAAATTAATTTTCTTGTAGTGTACCTCACCCCATGAGTAAATCAAGAAACAATTACCAGTACAAGGCCAGACCTCTACTATTCATACCCTTCTTTTAAATGTTATTCATGTAACGAAAGTGCAAGATGATTAAACGCACGCCAAAAATTTGTAAATTATGTGAATATTTGAAAGTTTTGGAAGTCAATCAGCAACCCATAAATGTTTAGATAGAATGCAAAAACCACTAATAAATTAAAGAACACAAGAAATAAAAATAATAATAGAAACAAGATTTCCATTCAGCTCGTGAAAGACGAAAAGTGTTTAAGTTGCCATACCGTAAATGAAATTAATATGGAACAAATGTTAGTCATAGCGAATAGAACCTACTCGCTCTTAACATATCCCAACTCGAATGGATCGCTACAAACCATCCATGTCTTCCTACTTCAAAAGAGAAAGAAAAAGAGAAGTAAATTTTAAGCTACTTTAAAACACAGTCGAACATGCTCGACTCCAACTTGTAATCACTCAGAATTTATAGCAATGTTGTGGGATCCTTCAATACTTGGGACTCTCAATACTTTTCCCTTTTCTTTTTGCTTCAAAACATCATTGTTGAACTTTGCCAGGGAAGCAAGTTCATGAACAGAATCAGCAATTTTCACAGTGCAGGAAACGATTTCTATGAGTAAAGAAGAAACTGCAGCAGCAGGAATTATATCAAGAAAATTTGTGTCCTTCCACAGGCCTGTTTTGAGCAAGGATTTAAGTTTCTTGGCTGCAGTTTTTGCATCGACAATATGAGGATCAGCAATGGATGAAGAACTCATTGTCTTGATTGCTAGTGATAGTTCTTTCAAAGCAAGACTGGATTCAGAACTCATCTTTTTGCATAATTCTTGAATTTTGGCTCTGACTTCTGGTGGTGTCTGCAGCAATAGCGCAAATTATATTTTCGGGTTAATTTTGTTGAGTGAAAAATCAATATATCGAGAATAATATAAAATTTTGTAGTATTATAGTATATGCCATGTATTTACCTTCATCTCCGAGTTAAGATGGCCATTCAAAGCATCAACGCGATAAGCACATTCTCGCACAAGCATCCCAATTTTCAGGTATTGATCCCAAGGGTGTCGGTAACGGAATCGGCCGTGTCGAGGCTCCCACTTTGCAAAGTTCGCCTGCATGAAAAAAAGATTTAAATGATTAGATAAGAAATGAATGTTAAAATTGAACTGTGTAAACAGTGATGAAAGTTTTTTATTTATAACTCACCAAGGATTCTTCGGTGCTTTTGGAATTAAGAACACTTTTATAGCCATCCAGAGATGCTTTCTGATCTTGGAGTTTGTCATCTAATGTTTGGAAGTATTCAGATCCGAAGCCTGAGAATTTAAGTGGGATACAAGATTATAGGTTGAGATTCCAAAAGAAATTTACTAGATATGTAAAGTTAGTTGAGCTTCATCCAGATAGAAGTCCAGCACGACCTTCTAAAGGCTCGACTTGGCCATGTCGGCACCCAAAAATGGCCCATGCAAGCCGAGTGTCGTGTCATGGGCCTTCCCATCCAAAGAAAAGATGGCAGAGAATGTACCTTCAAGGAATGTTCCCAAATTTTCAATGTTGCCAGCAACTAGATTATGAAGATCTTCACCAGCCCATATGGGGCATATCAAAACGCAAACTATCAAAGCAGCAGCGCCACCTATGAGTATCGTGGACAACCTCTTATATGCCATTTCCAAAACCTCGTCGTCCCGATACCCGGAGACAGATATTAAGCAGAACGTCAAGATAAATATCATAAGTCCATAATCATATCTTGCCTTCAATTTGGGATAAAATCGAATGAATGTTACTGCAGCAGCTGCATAATTATCATTTGAAAAAATAATTATTTTGATGTCGATGATGTAAAAATATAAAAACTCGATGGTATTGACAAAATAAACAAAACATTTTTTTTAGTAGTTCATTTTACCTACGAAAAAAACGGATAATCCAAGTAGTATCGGCTCTACTTTCTCCCCAGGAAAACTTGCTAACCGATGTGCTCCAACACCTAGTGAGCCAGCTAACAATGTTGCAATCCCTCGATTTGTGCCTCGTCCGAGAGTAGCCCCTGTAAATTATTCAGTTAGTTTGTCTGAAAGTTTAAACTTTTATGGGATTTTGCATTAAGAACTTACCTACGGAAAATTCGAAGACGACAACCACAGTCATGACAGCCCACATTGCTGACACGCCAAAGCCTTCATACAAAGTATCAAAGTAATAGAACAGTGAAACCAAACTTATTGCCAATCCTACTTTCAGCGAGTGAATAATTCTTCTTGGATCTTCAACTCCAAGTTTCTTTCCCTCACTGGCTGCATCCGTTATTTTCGACACAAATTTCTCTGGTATGGCCTTAAACCAGCGCCATGCACGAGTCGTGCATCGTGTAGTTTCTTGATCCATCGCTGCCATTTCGATATGAAAATACAAGATGAATGCTCGAAAAAATCTAGTGCTCCTACTCCTTCAAGATGGAAAAAAAATTATAACAAGATGTCTACAACCAAGATAGATTAGTGACCTAATATATGTCGAGTTGATCACAATGTACGATAGGATGCAAACCGTGATTGAATTAGTTATAATTATTTTTCAGGATAGAGTAAAAAAGGGAGAGAATTCTCGAACCCGGAGAACAAATAGATACAATGGATTGATGTGCAGATTTCTCTTGCATTTATCAGTGAGCTAGGACGTGTGAACTGGGAAATTATTTTCCAGCAACATCGAAGGCACATGGAAGATTCCAACTCAGGTAAAAATTGTGTGTGAACGTTGGACTCCTTAATGTAATTGTACTCTAGCGCGTTTACCAATCAATTTTTGTGGTTCGATCTGGAACAGCTTTAACCAGCGTGGTTGTACCTAAATGCTTGACCTTAGAAAAGAGATGCATAGGGTACAGTTGTAATGTGAACTGTACACAATTGTTGCATTAATGATTATGGGGGCTTGTGAATCTCTACACGTCTTTTAAAGGGAAAAAACAGTGTTAGAGCATGTTTGGTACGGTTTAAATCCAATTAAAATTAAAAATATGATCGTTATTGGGTCCCACCAATCTAATAAAAGTCAATAATAATAGCTATATTTTCAATTTTAATCTCTACCACACACCCTCTTAATATTTTTTGGTATAAGTATATTAATTTGATTTCTAGGTAAATACGGGAAAAAAAATAATTTGATTACCAGAGGTTTGTTGGATCTCCGAATAATATTATTTATTAATATTGATTGAGACTTAACTAACGAGTGGGAGAGGCAAGTAAACAACCCGGGAAGAGTGAAGACCATTTTCAATTCTTTAATCACCTTTTTTTTTTTTTTTTTTCCAAGGGATTTTTGCCGTTTTATTTATATCAGTATTTTAAAAAAGCGTAAAACGGGATTAAATGTGAAGGTTAAACTTCAACTTTTACGTGCCTAAGCGAGATCTAGGCGTAAGAAAATATTTTCTTATTTTTAGTATTATTTTAAATTTTTAATCTTTTAAAAACCATTTACTAATTAATATAAAACACACCAAACATCTAAAATTATAAAATACTACATTTATTTAGTAATTCTTACAATTAATCAATTATACAATTTTTAAAGGAAAATTTTAAACTAAAATTAAATAAAAGGTTCTTAAAAATAGAATTTTTTTTTAATAAAATGCATCTAGACACCCATTAAAGAATCAACTTGACAATTGATAGCTAATTTTGCGCTGGACCATGCTACATGTACATAAAGATTGACATATTAATTTATACTCATGTGAGTTGGCAAATTTTGGTACATTGATTTTGACAATACATTTTTCAATCAACATTGATTCTAGCCCAAATTGAAGCCCCCCCCCCCCCCCCACACCCCCCCACACACACACAGAATTTTAATTTTTTTAACATCGATTCGTGTTTGGTCTAATCTTATAACTAATAACCCCTCGATATTTTATATTTTTTGGGTGAATATACAGACAGATATTGAGATAATTTAAACAAGAAAAAGAAGAGATTCAAAAATGAAAAGGAAGCAAACACAAATGGGACTACGACAACCACATGGGGATGGGGATGTTAGGTGCAAGTGGGCCGGCTACACCTGTCTGGTTTTTTATGCATTATTCTTGGTTGGCCTGCCCTGGTCGGCCACGGCTCTAGTTTATGAGTAATGCAGTTTAGACTTTAGAGCATGGTTGAGCCTTTTTTTTTTTTTTTAATATATATTTTGCAACAGTAGTTTGATGAAGAATGTGTGGTTAAATTTTTTTAGTGTAATATTATTTTATTAAAGAGTGAGTGGTCGAAAATAAGATAGAAAAAAATGTATTTTAGAATTAATGAGTACCAAACGAGGGCTTAACATCACTAGTGTTGCAATACCTATATAGGTAGCAGTAGCACCTAGGTGACATTAAATGATATGTAAAAATAAATTAATTACATAACTCAACTTTTAATCGAGTCTTATCACATTATGACATTTAGATCGGTACTCTAACACCACTGATACTAGATAGCATTATTCCTTGTTTATGTTTAATATCACAGTTATTAGATTCGATCTAAACATTGAATCGATTGAGATACCGAATTTTTGAGTTAGTGGTTGTACCCGTGAACCATTGATTGGATTGATGCAGCATTGCTTAAAAATAATAATAATAATAAGTATAATTTTATTTTATTTTTGAGATAAAATTAAAGTTTTACATTATTTATATATTTTAAAATTAATAATTTTGTTAAATATTCAATTTATCATAATTAGTCTATAAAGTAGAGTAAAAGGTTGGCATATAATTCTTTTTAAAAAACTATAATTCATAAGATACATAAATTTCATTGCAAAGAATTAAAAATAAACCATTATAGGTTCCAATAGTTTGGTGCTATTCATGTTATCTTGAGATCCAAATTCAATTCTTTGGAACTAAAAATTTCGAAGATAATTTTGAAATTTGATCAATTCAGTCAACTAGGTCGACAATTTTACTGGTTAACTGAGTCAATTACATTCCATTCAAATTTTTCTGCCCTGCCCAGGTTGAAAATTTTGAGTCAATATCATTGTAAATAAATTACATATATTATAATGGATAATTCTTCTTGTACATTAGGGGAGTCATAATGGTGTCCACAATGAACACATGGCTCCCCCCTATTGGACACCTTCCAATAGGGGGGAGCCATGTGTCCATTGTGGACACCATTATGGCTCCCCTAATGTACCACTAGCACCACTCTATTATAATACACAAAAATATTTTGTCATACACATCAAAAAATAGATCGACGGTAATTTCCTTAAGCGCCGATTTATGTTATAATTTTAAAATATTCACCAAAATTTAATATTTTTCAATTCACCTCATATTTCTTACATATTTGTGTACATTGTCCGAACTATGAATGATCGCGTTTAAGATATTATTGCGTTTAGTAATTTTTTTAGCAAGTGAATGGACAACGTCGAATAGGCAATAAAAGAAAATCTCTCAAATGAACATCTCTTGCCCTTCAAATCATCTTCTCCTATATACATGAGCAAACCGAGAAACCAATGCAAATAGAAGGCCATACCTCCCATAGGACCATTCTTCTTCACTATCTCCCTTGCCATCCTTCCGATTAATAGAACTAGCATGGCCAAATAAAAAGCCTACTGGTACTACTACTACTTTCTGCAATCGATTGCCATGTGCTATGAGAATTATTCTATGGCATTTGATTACTTGTTACATTTGTGAATATAACTTATTTCTAGGCATCACCCAACCTCGGTTCAGCTTGGCTTTGAAAGGAGAGGAGTGTCAGTCGTCACTACAGCCATGACTGGTCGGGAAACAAATGTCAGTCATGGTGAGTAGAATCTCACTCTTAACATATCCCAGCCCTAAATTTCATTGCAAACCGGTCGCTGGAAACTACATGATCTACCAGTTGTTGGAGTAGAGGTAGCTTCATGAAATTGCTGAACCATCATGGTATATTCTTACCTATGCCTTTGGCTGGTTGAACGTCAACTTTTGCATTTTTCTCTAAGAGGGGAACGAGTGAGACCAAAATTTCCATCCTTGTCACATCCCTGTTAGCCTGCTCAAAAAATGCAAACATTAAAGTTGGTACAGAGATTGCAGCAATAGATACAATAATCATTAAGTTGATGCATAAATGAAGTCATGAAGAAGCTGAAGCAGCCAGTTCATCAGAAATCAGGTTAAATATAATGATAATCACAAAACTTTTAGGAAAATTTAAGTCTTTTAGTCACTGAACTGAAACTCTATTGCGAATTAGTCAATCTGTCCAGGTCCGTTGATTTGACTAACAGAAAAGACACATTGCAACTGACATTTAATTAAGCTCACTGAGCAGTGTAACAAGAGTTCAATGCTTGAAACAAAATGTTTAATAATCAACAAAAAATTCGCTAACATTGACAGCTAGTGTTTTCCGTGAAAAACTTCAACATTAAAAAGTAGCAGCAGCATAAAATCATGTTTTGGGGGCAATCATAGGACTTTCATGGAAGTCAACATATATCTTTGGAGAAATCGTATATGAGATCGAGCCCAATGATTTGGTTAATACTCTTCGTAACTATTACCTCCACGGCGAAGTGTGCCCAGATCTTGTCGTTGCCAGTTTCCATAACCCCCTTCAAAATGGTTAAACCCAGCCCCCTAATTATGTCAGCAATTTCTAGAAACAAACCTCTCTCTACACAAAGCATCTGCAAGAAAAGGAAAACACTATAGTATGATTAGGTTCTACACAGTCCAACTACAATAGCATTGCGTACATGGCCAGGAACAATTATCATGTGGACATGAGATGTAAAAGAAGCCGGTGAGGCGGTGATTACCTCCACAAGCATTTGACGGGGTTGATTAAGATCTTCTACTATGATAGGGCATACCATAGACTGCGAACCAACTTCATATGCCCACGTTGCTCCTCCTTCATGGTTATCTTTTGAGAGCAAACCACCACCCTTGCTATTAATCTGAAGCTTAAGAAAAAAAGAAAAACTATCTCAAATTTGTCTCCCAACTTTCCCATGTACACTGAGTTGTCCACTACGACATCTATTACTCTTCTTGCCAACTTTTGCATTCTAAAACTTCGAAATAAACATGGTTTACACGAAATTCACATTTTATTGTCTACTAAATGCAGATCATAATGAAGCTTTGTTTGGCTAAGCTTTAAGGGGAGGGAAAAAAAAAAAAGTAAAGGTACTTTTAGAAAGTAAGGCTTTTATAAAAATATAAGTTTCGAAACTAAAATCCCCAAAAAAGTAACTTCTACCAAAAAAAAAAAAAAAGAAAGAAAAAAAAAGAAAAAGAGTAACTTCTATAAAAGTTCAAACATTTTTGGCAAAAATATAAATATAACTTTACTTTTTTCTTATAAGGTCAGGAAAGCTCTATACTCAGACAACATATCATCTCTCAAGTCCAAGTCACTCAATGCATAACATAATTCTACTTATCCAACACTTGGTTTGGGAAGGGTTTATAAACAAATTAAATTATAAATTGATGGAAATTAGTGGGTAGTACTTGTGGGTCCCTGAAAATGTGCGGATAGAAAATGGCTTGAGTGTTTATAACAGTTTATAAACATGAGCCAAACATAGGCTAAGTCGGTATCTCTCACCTTCGACTCTCCTGTTTGTTTCAGCTTATCTGCATGCTTTCTGACACTTTGCAAGAAAAGCATATGCTTGATAGTACGTTCAAGAAGAGCATCAATGCTACACTGTTAACCAAATCAATAGATTACTCCAGGATATATTAATTATCTGCCTATAGAGACAAGGAAATAGTTTGAGTCTAAGACGAGACATCACCTTTGCCCCATTAGGCACAATTTCCCGTAATTCCATTACACAATCTTGGAACATCTGGCGATCCTTTGGCCTGGACCTGGGCTTTTCTCCAGGTTTGAGCCTCTTGCGATTTGTTTTGCTCATTTCATCAGGCTTCTTAGAATATCCTGTCAACACACAGTTACTCTCTTTGACGTCATTACCCTTTACAATCGATGAACTTTGTGATTCATAAATGGAACTACACCGAGAACAAGTGCCCGAATAATCCTTAGAAGATCCAGATAGAAATGAACAAGAACTCATTGCTTCTGCTTTTGCCGGATATTTCGGAACACCAAATAACTCTTCCTTAATTTGATCGAGAACCTGAACCTGGCCGTAGGGCAGTTCAACATTAGGTCCGCAGTAGCTACTCATATTTGTCAATGTTGCCCTGCAAGAAACATTATCATCTGAGCACTGCTTAGCAGAAGAGTGAACTCCAGAGACCACAGCATCTATAAGATGCTCACTTCCATTCGCTAAGAAAATACAACTATTCGAGCTTCCATGGTTAAGAGAATGTATTTCGAAAGCAGTGTCCTGACTTTTTACAGATGGAGAATTATTGTTATCCAGGTTACCCGTGTTCGAGTCTGATGCTTTATTCTTACTACTACTCCAGCAACTGTCAAATAGTTTGTTCTTAAATTCAGTGCCCAAAATATCAAATAAATCATCTCCTGATTGAGGTTCAATACATGCATCTTCATATTCAGTATTTTTAAATGATTGACTCTCACCTTCAAATTCATGATATCTGTCGGCTAGAACAAAACCAGATGGAAGCTCACCCGAATTCTTGTGCTCATCATGTTTGGACAGGGGGATACCATGAGCTTGAATTATTTTGTTTGCGATTATTTCATTGCAGACGTTCAACTCATGCATTGCATTTCTGTCATCTGTAAAATAATGTCCGCTACCAGAGTTATACTCAAGCATGTGATTTGTTGTCAAATGGTCACCAGGATCTTCATGAGAACTAGAAATCATATCTATGTTTGTTCTCGGCACAGACATCAACATGCAAGATGACACATTGGGGATACCAAAATGGCCTTGAATACCAGCATTTGACAATAATCCTTTTTCCAGCCACCTTAAGCTGCCACTGTCAATTGTAGATGAACTGCTAGATGATAGTAGATCGGATCTTGGGAAATGCAGAGAAGCCTGTCGGTTCATCAACATATCTGGGTGCAAGGAGAGAAGTTCAGCTTTTGCCACAAATTCGTTTGGCAAAGTAGAGTTCGACTTCATTCTCATGGCAAATTTTGCTTTGAGGTCATCATAGAGCTTAATATGACTTTGGCCTGAGCTAGAGGCATTAAATGCTGCACCATTTGACTGCAAATAATCCTGGATTTGTCTTGCTAGAGAACCAGACGTTTCGCCAAGAAACTGAGTAGTCTGAGCAGAGTTTTCCAAATAGTTGCAACTTTCAGCAATGAATGGAGTAGAGGTGATCATATTTGATACGCCAGATAAGTCCCCAGAGGTAGAATTTCCAAGAAATACAGGAACCCCAATTTTCAAAGAAAATTCTTTTGCTGCAAAATTATCAGATACCAAGAGACCAGGTTCATCTCCAGGCTTAAGAACTAAATTCTTCACATCATTTACAAATCTTATATTCTCCGCCATCTGAATAGCAACAAAATCTGGATTAACTCATTGAAAACCAGCTACAGCACCAAGATTGCAAGAACTATAAACAATCTAGAATGACTCCTAGGATGTATCCTGGACCACCAAAAAACTTTCCAAATAGCAGACTGTTGCACTGCATGGAGCCTAATCGTATTGTACATGTACCCCTCAACTCTGAACAATTTAATTACTGAGATATATTTGGTTATATCAGGTTGCCGTTATATTTCTACCACAGATAAGAATTTTTAGGGGGCCAGTTTTCAGCGTGAAGGCGTGAACCCTGTAATCTTCTCCATCATAGTGAAACCTACAGAGGCAAATGGGCACAAGGAGGGTGAACTGTGGATTTTTACTTAAATTATTAGCTTTGTTTGTAATCTGATTACATTCTTTTATTATTGCTCTTGTAAGGAGGAATTAAGACTTAACGCAGACTTTCGATGCCCAGTAACAGCAAATTGTGCTTGTGGTCTGTAGGAGGTCTACTCAATCGACATCATTACATGGACACCTCACTTCTTTTCCTAATCACAGGTAGAAGACACTGATTCCCAACCATTGAATTGAAGTAAGATTTGCAAACACTAAACAAGTGAAAGAATGTCTTTCCCAAATTCACTACAAATATTTACTCACTAAATTTGGCAAATAATTAAAAAACGCATAAAATTAAGGACTTCCAACAAAAACTACCTTGATAATCATGATTCTCATCACAAACATGACGCATGTACAAGTATTTATAATTATTTTAGACTTCAAAAATTATGGACAGGAAAAACTTACGGCATAGAATGAACCGAGCTGAACAACACCATCAGGAAGCACAGGAATAACAGCAACTGTCTGATAGAAAACAAAATGATTGATGAACAACAAAATACAAGACAGCAAACACAACAGATAAAGATGTGAAGCTCTATACCTGCATGCCAGCTGAAAATTGTTGGCACAGCTCTTGTAGAACCTAGAAGAACAGAACAACAAAATGAAGAAAGTTTAAGCAATATAGTCATATGTTTTAGAATTTTCCCTATTAAAACAATTCTGTATAACTTTAGAAGTAGTCTAATCTAACTGAAATGAGCTTACGCCTTCAACGAACTAGAGTTGCCGCGTCAAACATTAGAGCAACTCCAATAGTGGTGTAAAATTGAGTGTAAATTGGTATTTTCAAAACTACTTTTGCATCTTCATTTACATCCCGGTAGATCTAAATCAAAATTCTGCTCCAATAAGAAGATCTAAATCCACTTTTTGCCCCTTGTGGATTTTAAAAAAAATAAAATGTAAAAATGCAATTTGCATATCTTTATTGAAGAAGTTTCCGACTGCCTTGGAGATTTAAATCTTTATTTTACACCACCATTGGAGATGCTCTTGTACATTTAAATCTTGTAGCAGGAAGTCATAGATCCACCTCATTAAAAAGCTTATGCTATTAGCGAAACAACAAATATTTGAATTATGTCTTCAACGTGTCAAGTCACATGTAGGTCAGATTCAATTTTTCAATCAAAAGCCTAACACATGCATAACTTTCATGAATCGGTGTTGGTATGACTTAGAATCTAGTAGCAAAGCTCCGACACCATGTTGAACCATATTATCTAAAACCCCAAGTTGATATAATGGAAACAATTTTATTTATTTAAATTATGTCCTTGACAGAAGCACTTATGAAGATGTGCACAGCTTAGCAATAATAAAAAAATGCACTTTCACTACTAAGAATCCTATCCTTAAAGCACTAACAAAAGGATATTGTATTATACCTCGGGTGGATGGGCTTCTCTAGTACAATCCTCAGGAAGAATCCACTGATGGCTTCCCGTAAATGCAGCCCTTCCAACTAATCTGACAGACAAATTCAAAGATGTAATTACAGGTGCATTCAAGGCAAATACTTCTCAAGTATAAAATAGAACAAGCAAACCACTAATGACATTTTTGGACGTGGGGATTGGACATGACTAGACATTACTAGAAAAGCAAGGGAAGATAAATCTTGTCCATTGTACGGTCTACTCATGTCTAACACGGCACGCCAAACCTGGTCTAAACTATTCGAGCTTGAATTATTATACCCTTCTCCTACAACATTAACATGATTGTCAGTCATCATCTTATTTATAAGCAAATGCAAACTATCCCCTGCTTGAAACTCAGCTGAAAACCCACAAGCATTATAGCCATCAAAACCAATTCCGGGCTCCTCAATCCTGGAAATGCCCAGAAGATGGGCATGTGATACAGGTTCAGAAAAAAATTCTTCCCAGATTAAAAGCCTGCCAATTAAAAATTCAGTTAGAATCAACAAAAATGCTAGATCTTGCAGAATGTTATAATCCAAAAGATCCACTTGTATTGCATTCTATTGGCTCATGGTGAAATAGTTCAAGAAGAGAAAATCGAAGAGACAGAAAATTGTTGAAGACAAGAAGGTAAGAACACACAGGTTCAAACAAGGCATTAGCAGCATCAAAAGTGAACGAATTAATAGAGAGGAAAATCATAACAGTAGAAAGGGCTTTGCAAGCCTAAAACAAATCTACTGTCTTTTTCCATCCTCTAGGATTTTTCAAGACAAAGCAAATGGACCAAACACAAAACTCCAAAACTTAAAAGTAAACGAATTAATAGAGAGGAAAATCATAACAGTAGGAAGGGCTTCGCAAGCCTAAAGCAAATCTACTGTCTTTTCAAGACAAAGCAAATGGACCAAACACAAAACTCCAAAACTTGAAAATGAAAGTCACTATATCACAATGCAGAAACAAGACAGTGATGTCTAGTAAATCTTTAACGAAGCTTCAACCAAAAGCCAGATATAAGTAACCGGATAATATAGAGATAATAAAAAATTATCCTCTACTTTAGTCAAATAGAAAATAGGGCAACGATTCGGTTGCTTCATCTCTCTCCATTAACAGTGGTCCGCACAAAGTTCCAAGAACAAAAAGGAAAAGCTTTACATGCAAATTGACAAAAAGCAACCCCAAAAGAGCAATCTAAAAAACAAGACTATCTATCTTTTGTCCTTTTTCCACTCTCCATTTTCCTCATCGACGAACACCCACCCACATACACAACACAAAATCTTCTAGACAAAATGGCTGGATTACTTTCTTTTAATTTTCAAGAGAAAAGTACAATTGAGGTTTTTGATTATTAATTGAACTCACTCGGGGTTTTGGCAATCGATCTTCCAAAAAACAGCGTAAGACCACTGGTTGGCTCCACAGAGATTCTTCAAAGCTTCTTTTAACAAATACCCCATTGCAAAATTACTAAATGTACCAGTAACTGTGGAAACCAGTATGAGCTAGTAATGAACAGCACGCACATACGAATATTCTTATATTCTTGTAGATTAGATATATAAAGATGATTAAAAAAGATTCAACTCAGAACAGAGAGGAAAGAGGAAAAATAATTATTCCTCCAAATGGGAAATCATTTTCCTTCCTTTCCTTTTCTTTACCCTCAAATAGCCTAACTTCCCTGCAAGACCCACGCCCTGCCTGTTTAGTTCTCAACCTACCGCTCCTTTTCCTCTCTGGATCCAAACTCACTGCTATAGTTCTCTTACAACCCATTCCTCGATAAAGACAAGTGAAGAAAAGCGAAGAAAAGAGGAGGCCGCTTCTTTGTTAAAATAGAACCCAGAGACCCCTTTTGAGAGTTCTACACTGCCACAAGCTTTGAGGTCGTAGTTGATGGTGATAAAAAATTGGATATGAGTGATAAATTTAGGCTCGTTTGATTGCAAAGTTGAAAAATTTGTGGAAAGAAAATATTTTATTGGGAATTAAATTACTTAGAATTTGATTTAATGAGAATTGTAATTAATTGTATTTAATTGGTATAATTTTCTACCTGAAAAATGTTGAAAGTTTGGTATTCATTTGACTTCGTTTTTTATAAAAATTATCTATTAAAGTGATAATTTTTTCTACCAATACGTCTAGAATTTGTTCCAATTATCAAAAAGTAAAAAAAAAAAAAATTAAACAATTAGAAAAAATTACCATATTCGTTTGACTTTGTTTTACATAGAAATTGTCAACAAAAATGAAAATTCTTTTTACAATGGTTGATAGAATTGATTGCCATTGCTAAAAAAAAAAAAAAAGTGGCAAATGTTTTCCCACATATTAGGTGAAAAAATATTTTCCATCATTTGTGCATCAAAGAGTTGTACCTAAGAAAAGGGAGGAAAATATTTTCCGTGGAAAATTTAGCCTATCAAACAATCAAAAAGTGGAAGTCCATAAAAAATTTTGTCAAATCAAACAGACCCTTAGTGATCTTTTTCTTCTACTTATTTTCAACTACACATTTTTAAATAAAATAATATTTTTCATCACATCAATAACTTTTCTTTTTTTAACCACATATTCTCTATTAAACTACTATTCTAAAATACATTCTTCTAAAATAACGTGGCTCAAACACACTTTTAAATCAAAATTGAATTTAAAAATCTTGTTACCCTTGTTTGACATCCATTCTCATTTTTTTTCTCTTTCATTTCAACTACACAATCTATCAATAAAATAATATTATATATATACTCAACAATTCTCCTTACTTTTTGACCACACATTCTTCTATCAATTACTATTACAAATTAATTTCTTTTGCAAAATAGGTGTCAAACACAACCTTAAATGAGTACTATAAAACCAAAGAAAAAGTCTATGAATAGGATAGAGTAACACCAAGTATTAGATTCTCACATTGGTTGGTGGTATTTACACAATCCATTTAATAAGGCGATGACAATCCTTCCCTAACAAGTCGATTTTGTTAAGTTGAGTTAAACTCAATATCCTTCTTAATATGGTATCCCATCAGGCCCAGTTTTGCAATGTTGGGTGCACTCAATATCGATTTATTCACAGTTGTTTAGCATGGTCCACGCTGTACTTGAAGAGACGTATTAGAGTCTCACATGGGTGATGATATTTACACGATCCACTTAATAAGGTGAGAGCAATCATCCCCTAACAAGCCGGTTTTGTTAGGTTGAATTATGTTCAATATCCTTCCTAATAAAGAGAAATACGGATGATGGCAATCAACTTCCAAAATACAACAATTAACTTCTTGTGTTTGTAGAATTCCAAAATACAAGAGCAACGGAATGAAAAAATATATATATATTTTTATGCAAGATTTAGACTAAGTAAATATGAATTTTTTATGTTATGGTATGATTGCATATGATTGGTATTAAGTAATAGACATCACAAATGTTTTATTTATAAGTGAGGGGAATTTGCGAGTAAAGAGACACCCCTCAAAACCCAACAACATTTATCAAGGATCGTAGCTTTTGCTATCGCTTGCTTGTTGCATGTGTGTCGCTTGAGTGCCATAAATAAAGAGCATATCGCTCGACTGTAGCTCGAGCGACAACATCACCGCTTGAGCGGGGGAGTTATATAATTTTCAACTAGTTTTTTCATCTTTTTCCTTTTTAATTTTGATTTGCAATTTCTCATTCATTTGGAATTGGATTTGATATTTCAATATACCATAACGATCTACTCGACGATTAGAACAAGTTAGTCTATTTATTTCAATAATTTGACTCCCGAATGAAGTCCGAATATTCGGTTAAAATTGACACGAAGTCACTTTTTCCATGATTTTATACTTAACCAATTTCAACAATCTCTCACATGAACGAAAATTCAACAATATGCAATTCACTATGCAAATGATATGCAGACTCTAACAAAGGAGTACATTCGACAAGTTATAGCATTATGACAGGTGGCTTGCGGTTTTAAACCTTTCTTAATTGAATACAATCGAATTTACTAAGTTAATTGGTAAACTCGATGTCTTAAACCCTTCAGTCATTTGTGTAAATCAAAACAATCGTACAACACCATAACTCATATAACCACTTCGGTTCTCATGACTGTGTTCATTTTGGCTCAAAACATCGTAAGTGCTTTAATAGAATTTTAAGCCTCAAATTCTCGTGGAAGCGGCACCACTTCGCACTTACATCGATGGTCTCCTACACCTTTTGTTTATTTCCAAAATGTAGGAATTATTAAAAATATACATATCTGTATACACTTATTATTCTAGCACTTTCTATTTGTAGGAATGGTAGTCTATTTCTAGACTTTAGGCTCATTCTCCTTGAAAGATGGTATACTCGATCTCTTATAAGTCCATTCGTCAAATGATCCACTATGTTTTCCATCCATTTAACATAGTTATCGAGATTCTGCCATTTGATATTAACTATTTAATAATATTATGTTTCTGACGAATATGACGACGTTTACCATTATATATACTATTTTGTGCCCTTGTAATTGCCGATTTATTATCACAATGTATATTGATCGTAGGTACATGTTTTTCCCAACATAAAATATTCTCAAGAAAATTATGAAGCTATTTTACTTCTTCTCTGGTTTTATCTAAGACAATAAACTCAGATCCCATCATGGATCAAGCTATAATATCCTTTTAAAATAACATGATATCTTGAATAGTATAATTCATAACCAACCGTGTGCCTTAAGTATTTAAAAACTCAGGTTAATGCCTTCCAGTTGTCATTACTTGGATTATTTGTAAATCTACTCAACTCGTTGACTGCATATACTAAATCTAGATGCCTGCAGCTGGTAATGTACATCAAGATTGCATAAATATTCTAATTGAGATACATGATCGCTAATATTTTTGGTTAATTGTAAACTTAAGTCTATTGGTGTTTTAATTGGTTTATCATTATACGTCTTAAACTTATTGAGTATATATAATCTCAATGTAATGTGATTGCGACAATGATAAACCGTCGATATCTTAGATATTTTAATTCCTAATATTACTTCAACAATTCTCATATCTTTCATGTCAAAATATTTTATCAAAATTTTCTTAGTGGAGATAATAATGCTCGAATTATTTTCCATAATTAAGATATCATCAACATATAGACATACGATCACGTATCCGTTAGGTGTGGTTTTGATGTAAACACGTTTGTCACATTCATTAATTTTGAAGTCATTTGACAACATAATTTTGTTACCCATGTCATTGCTTTTGTATTTGTTTTAATCCATACAACAATTTTACAAGTTTCAAACATTCTTCTCATTTCCTGGAACAACAAACCATCCAGGTTGTTCTATATGTATTTCTTCTTCTAATTCGCCATTTAGAAATGTAGACTTAATATCTATTTGATGAATTTCAAGATTATGCAATGCAGAGATTGCAATCAACCTTACATTTGTGTGGTATCTTATTAAGGATATGATTTGTCGAAAGCATAACTTCCCTCCGCGAGTTTTGAGGTAAGTCGAAATTAATCAATATTGCATTCATAATTTCCTTAAGTGTTCGATTTTTGCATTCAGCAATACCGTTAGATTGAGGCGAGTAGGTGTTGTTGTTTGAGGAATAATTCAAGATTTTGAACAAATTCTTCAAATTGTACGACATACTCTCCACCTCGATCACTACAAATTTTCTTTATTCGTTTACCAATTTGATTTTCAACTTTAGTTTCGATAGTGTTTAAACACTTCCAAAGTTTCATCTTTGTTGTTCAACATGTATACATAACGGTATCTTGTACAATCATCTATAAACATAATGAAATGTTTTTTACCACATTTTGTTTGGACAAACGTTAAATCACATATATCTATGTGAATAAGTTTCAATGGTGTTGTGCTTCGTTCAACCGAATGAAACAGATTTGATGAACTTAGCCTCTACACAAAATTCGTATTTTTCATTTGTTTTAAAATGCTTACTTGGTAGTAAAATTTATTCATTAATTTGCATATAGAACTAAAGTTTATATGTCATAATTTATGATGTCATAAATTAGATAACTTCAGAATACAAGTAGGAAAATACATTTTATTCCTTTAATTGTTCAGTACAATGGTAAGGACGTTCATTTTTATTTTTTAATAATTATTCTTTTATATAATCTTTGCCTACATACATATTATTCTTAGTAAGTATAAACTTATCAGATACAAAAATTAATTCAAGATCATTCTTACTTAACAAAAAACCATATACTAAGTTCTTATGAATATCTGACATGTGAAGAACGATGTTAAGGCTAAGTTCTTTGCTCGATGTCATCTTTAAAATTACTTTGCCTCATCCTTTCACTTTTGAACTTAAAGAATTTCCCATAAATATCTTCTTGCTATCAGTTTGGGTGTAGAACAAGAACATGCTTTTGTCGGAACAAATATAACGGGTAGCACTCATATCTACCCACCATTTCATGGGATTTCAAACATTGTTACATTCTTAAATAATGGTCGACAAATTTATATCTAATATACCATCAAGTATTGCATCAGTTTCAGTGATATTCGCTTGAGCTTGCTTCTTAGGTTTGCGACAATCAATAGAGCGATGTCCAATTTTCCACATTTATAGCAATTGCCTTTGAAATTCTTAGCATTATCCTTGGAGGGTTGGACGGAATGCTTCATTTTCTTGTTTTTGTTATTTGATTCGATCGCATTAGCCTTAACTTGTGGCATATGACTCCCAAAAAGCTTATCCGAAGTTCTGTTATCTTCTTCAATTCTTAACCGTAAGATGAGTTTTTCAATATTCATCTCCTTGCACTTATATTTGAGATAATTCTTAAAGTCCTTCCACATGGATGAAAGTTTCTTGATAATTGCAATCACTTAAAATGATTTACTTAGAGACATGTTCCCTGCATGAATGTCATGGAGAATTATCTACAATTTTTGTATTTGACTGATGACCGTCTTTGAATCTACCATTTTGTAGTCAAAGAATTTTTCCACGATAAACTTCTTAGTTCCCGCGTCTTCAATCTCATATTTCTTCTCCAAGGATTCTCATAATTTAAACTTCATAGATCTCAACACATTATACAACGTGTTGTAAACCCATTCAGTATATAATTATTGTATAAGAAGTCTGAATGTTTACAAGTATTCAATGCTATCAACAAAGCCCTATTATTTTTCCCTTTTTGCACGACGAGAACATTCTCCTTTAAGAATTTTACCAAGTTTAGGATTGTGAGATAGAACAAGATTTTTTTGTTGTCATCTCATGTAGTCAACCCCACTGAACTTCTCTAGTTTCTCTCCATGTGGAATGAAATTTGTATGAACAGTGGGAGGGAAAACCGCAACAAGAGAGATCACAATGGTAGGAACCATGGGCGGAGGGAGGGGGGGTCCTGGACCCCCCTCAATTTTGGAAAAAAAAAATTTATTATTTATTTTTTTATTTACCAATTTTTTAAAATTTATGTGCAAAAAAGCCCAAAATTTGGTCCAAATATACTATAATTATACCCACTACTACCCACCAGGCCACCACGCCAAGCCTAGACCAATCCCCAAATGAAAACTCCATCTCAGTATCTCACCCGTCTTCCCCATTTCAATTCTCGCTCGCCCTCGTAGTCGCACAGTCTCCGCCGCCTGCTCCTCCCACCTGTTGATTTCGCCAACCGAGTGTTGTGCAGCCAATTGATTCCTCTCCTTCACGGCTTCACACGGGCGGAGTGGGGGTCCTAGGGGGGACCCGGACCCCCCTCAATTTTGGAGAAAAATTTTTATTATTTACCAATTTTTTTAAAATTTATATGCAACAAAGTCCAAAATTTGGTCCAAATATACTATAACTATACCCGCTACTACCCACTAGGCCACCACGTCAGGCCCAACCCAATCCCCAAATGAAAACCCCTCGTCTCAGTATCTCACTCGTCTTCCCCATTTCAATTATCGCTCGCCCTCGCATTCGCACAGTCTCCGCCGCCTGATTCCGCCAACTGAGTGTTGTGCAGCCAACTGATTCCGCTCCTTCACGGCTTCACCAATGCAGAAGAACGCAACACAATGTTGGTGGAGAAAAGAGAGAAGAATACAGTGAACTGATTCCTTTCCTGTCGATTCCTTCCAACATTGGTAATTTTCCTGATTCCTTTCCTGCTTTCCCGTTTGGCTAAAATAGAATAAGCTGAATTTGATTTTTTAAGCATTACTAAGCAACTACTTCGTAAATTCTAATACAGGAAATCTTCCTAACTGGTTGACTAGTTCGAAAATCCCCGACGAGCGACGGGCTCTGGTGAGTCTCTACTTGTTTGACTTTGCAAATTAGAAGTCTACTTGGCTTTGCAAATTGAATTGGCTTTGCTAATTAGAAGTCTAATTCCTGACAATTGATTTGGCTTTGCAAATTAGAACTCGGAATGAACACTTGTAAGAATGAATGACTTTGCTAAATTAAATATTAGTACTTTCTTTTATACGTTTCTTGATTTTTTTGTTACGTCTTCGTACATTAATTATCTTCCTTCGTTTATTTTCTCTATCACAAATTACCAATTGACCTCATTTTAACAGATAATATTTTAAAAAAAAATTCGAGGGCGTTGCCCACGAACCCCACCCCTTCAAATCTGGGACCCTCCTAGTTGTTTGGGTTGGCTCCGCCCCTGGTAGGAACCAAGTTATTTACAACTCCTACCAAAGTCCTCATATTCAATGTATCATTCGAAGAAGTATTGGTATTGTTAATCGTATTTATTTATGTTTACACAAAAATAGAAGATAAAGCCAACAGAGTTAAGATCCGAGAAGGAGTAGAAGAAGTGAAACCGAATTGAAGTCGGTTTAACCGAATAGAAATCAAATATAAAGTTATCACTCAAAAATCGACTTAAGATTGTTGACAATTAAAAATGAATTTGAGTGATGTCTTTAAAACCAAATTTGAACTTATTGACCTTATCAAAATTGGATAGAGTAGTGATAAAGAAATGAGTAATAAAACACCAAAGAAAAGTCAATGAATAGGACAAAGAAACACCAAGAGAAACGGATGTAAAGTCGAGGTAAAAGTTGAAATCTTTGTCCTTCAGTCGATGACAATCAACTTCCAAGATACAACGATTAACTTCTTGTATTTGTAGCACTCCAAAACACAAGAGCGACGAACCAAAAATATGGCTTTTATACTCCTTTCGAATGGAAAAAAAAAAAGATTTTCATTCATAATTTCGGCTAAGAAAATATGAATTTTTATATTGTGCGGTGATTGCATATGATCGAGATTAAGTAATGGACATCGCAAGTATCTTATTTATAGAAGAGGAGATGTTGTGAGTGAAGAGACACATCTTAAAACTTAGCAACATTTGACAAGGGTTGCAGCTTTTATGGTCGCTCAGAAACAGAGAGCCCGTCGCTCAATTGTCGCCCAAGTGACAGCCTCACCACTAAGCGCTAGCGCAAGCAGCGAAATTACATAATTTTCAGCCAACTTTTCCTATCTTTCTTTTCCAACTTTGTATCACAATTTCTCATTCATTCGAAATTGGATTTGACATTCTAAATATAACACAATAATCTACTCGAAGAGTAGAACAAGTTAGTCTATTTATTTTCATAATTTGATTATCGGATCAAATCTAAATATTTGGTCAAAGTTGACACGAAAGTCACTTTTCCATGATTTATATTTAACCAATTCCAATAGTAGTTAAGCGCAACAATTTGTTTCTCCATTTTTCATGCCCCGGATATCTGAATAAATGCAAATATAGAAAGAAAAGATCACAGTTTGTAAGTAATGAATGATTTTTGTGTCACTCGGACCAAGTATATGATGTGTTTTGGAAGCTTTTCAATGTTTCTCATGTACTTTCGAGTGCATTTTTTTCTTAGTCAGTACAGAGGAAGATGGAGAAAGGGAGCTAAAGTGCGTCGGGTAACTATTCTAAAAGATGACCTTTTAATTATTAAAATTAGATATTTTAATAAATGTAAAAGAAAACCGTGGTCATATTGGGACCACAAAATTGCATTCACGATCATCAAAATTTGTTTATTATAGCATTTGTATTCTTAATTTTCTTTCTTCGAATTTCTATATTCAAACTTCGATTAATGTGCATATCTCATTACTGACAATTGTTTTTATCAAAATATTAGGATGGGTTTGATTTGATGTATTCAATTTTATAAAACACTGAAAACGTGTTTGGTCTAGTATTTCTGAAAATACATTTTAAAAAATAAGGATAAATTTATAATATAAAATTGAAAATGCATTTTTAACGTTTTAAGCATTTTTGGTAAAAATTTTGAAAACATTCGAAACATGGAAAATAAATATCTAAATTATGTAAAATCTTAAATAGTAAAAAATTTAAAAATATAAATATAAAAGTCTAACAAATAAAGTTTTAAGCATAAAAATCAAGAAAAATAAATTCTAAAAAATAAAAATTGTTATAAAATAGAGAAAAGAGAAGAGAGAATAAAAGCCAATAGACTTTTCTGTGTGTTATTATGAGAACTAAAGCCCTATATTTATAGGGTCTAAAAGGAGAGTTACAGTTGGAATGAAATACACTTTCTGAATTAGATAAGACTTATCCATGTATCATGATAATACTAAATAATCATCTCATTCTTTTACAACACTCCCCCTTTGATGATTATTCGTACAATAACTACCCGTTAAAACCTTGTCTGATAAAAACCCAATGGGACAAAAAAAATCAAACGAAGGAAAAAGAGTACAGTTATTTTGGAGTATAAAAATGTAAATGCTGCCTCATTAAAACCTTGTTAGGAAAACCCAGTGGGATAAAACCTAAGCGAAGGAAAAAGAGTACAGCTACTCCCCCTGATGTTGATCACTAAAAATCTTTGAGTCGACGCATTCCAATCTCGTGAACCAATTTCTTGAATGTAGATGTTGACAGCGCTTTTGTAAATAAATCGGCCACATTATCAATTGAACGAATTTGTTGAATATTGATGTCGCCATTTTTCTGAAGCTCGTGTGTATGAAAGAATTTTGGAGAAATATGTTTCGTCCAGTCACCTTTGATATAGTCTCCTTTGAGTTGTGTAATACAAGCAGCATTATCTTCATACAAAATTGTTGGACTTTCTTTTGTTGAAACTAATCCGCATGACTCTTGGATATGATGGGTTATGTTCCTCAACCATACACATTCTCGGCCCGCTTCATGAATTGCAATGATTTCAGAATGATTTGAGGATATTGCTGTCAATGATTGCTTTACAGATCTCCATGATATAGCTGTTCCTTTACGTGTAAACACATATCTTGTTTGTGATTTAGCTTTATGTGGATCAGAGAGATAACCTGCATCTGCATATCTCACTAAAGCTGATCCCGACTTTTGAAAATAAAATAATCACAAATCAATAGTACCCTTTAGGTAACGAAAAATATGTTTAACCCCATTCCAATGTTTTTGTGTTGGTGTAGAGCTATATCTTGCAAAGAGATTTACAGAAAAAGCTATGTCGGGTCGAGTACAATTTGTAAGATAAGTTAATACTCCAATTGCACTAAGATATGGTACTTCAGGACCAAGAATCTTTTCTCCATCTTCGGGTGGACGAAAAGGATCATTTTTTACATCAAGTGATCGAACAACCATATGTGATGCCAATGGATGTGCATTGTCCATATAAAATCATTTTAAGACTTTTTCTGTATATGTAGATTGATGAACAAATAATCCTTCTGAGAAATATTCAATTTGCAATCCGATACAGAATTTTGTTTTTCCCAAATCTTTCATCAAAATAATATGCAGTTTTGTTGAGCTCTTCTGGAGTTCTAATTAAATCAACATATTTGTTTTCTTTATAAAACTCATGGGCAGACATCATCATTTTTGACCAATTATTTCTTTGATCGATATATTTTAACGAATTTATTTCGATTCCTCGCTATTATATTATGATGCAATACATCATGTGCAAAAGTGTTGTCGACAACTTTTTCTTGTCTATTTCGATTCTATTTCTTTTTCCATGATGACATAACTTATTGAGATATCTCAATTTTCATTATTTCAGGTACCTGAACCTCTTCTGGGGTTTTATAATATGTTATGTCTAAATACTCATTAAAAGTATATACATCCTTAATAAGACAACATTTATCAATTGCTATATTTACGTTTGGAGGACTTTATAATAGAATCGAATGTCATCACGCTTCAGGCGTGCCATAAATTTATCAAATACAATATTAACGAATTGTCCTTTCAGGAGTCAATTCGAGTTGGAGCATTTAAAGCTGATGTGTGAGATTGTCAATATCTTTGGTCATTAAATGCATCTAAATAAATCATCTTTCGAACTTCTGGTTCGAATTGTCTTTTGTGATGATTTAGATATTGATGCATTTGTATATTATTTTCAACTTCTTTATTCTTCCCCCCTGAAAGAATGGTCAAATTGACAATCATTTTTATTGAGTTATAAAATATCTCCCATTTGAGATAAGGGTTCATGCTACTCATTTATTCTCAACATTTTTTACTTTCCATCTCAGTGCATTGTGGTGGATTACATATACAGCACTATCGAAATAATTTGATGGAAAAATTAGGCTCTGACCATAAGTCACGTTATAACTAGGAGGACTATGATGTTGACATGATGCGTAATGACTTTCCCTAAACTGAAATGGGAAGTATTTTATTCTCAATTAAATTAATTGGAGACGTTTAACAAACAATAATGTTAAACCATTTATCGACATCTCAACTAACTACTTATTAAAAAGTTGAGATTTAGGATCACTAGTATTAAAAAGACACATTGTCTTAATTGTATAATCTGAAAATTATGCTCATAATTTGAGTATCACTTTCGCAAACTTCAGGTTGCGAATACCATGCAATCATCTAATATTTGTATCAAATCTATTAGATACAAATAATATCTAGATGGTCAACGTGGAGGGTGACGAGGCCCCACATATCACCCTAATTAATTTTCAGAACTATATTGAATTCAATCCGTATTTAACTGGTAAAATAACCAATTTTCAATAAAAAGATCAAACATCAAATATGATTTCATTGGATTGAAGAATCTTCCGGTTCTTCATTGAATATCCATTTGAATATTTAATTTCACATCATTATTGATCCAATAATGGTACAACTGGTCATACCAAACAATAAAGTCAAATTGAACTTCTGGTTCAATATAAGATATCATTCAATTATTTAATTTCGAAGAATATGATTAAACATTATATAATCATATATCATTCAAGTAATCAAACTAATGAATATTCTCATGAAGTTAATTACATATTGTCCTTCAGGGATAAACATGAATTTATAATGATACATTTTTCGAAACATACGCTATTTCGAAAGCGAGGTATTTCATTATTGTTTGTTTTTTCGAGAGTTATGTGTCAATATTCTTCGGGAATATTGAACATTATAATTCATGCTCTTTAGGAGCAATCAAATATTATTATAATAAAATTATTTAAGAATTTACTCTTCTGGAGTAAAAATATAATTTATGTTAGATTTTACATAATTATGCTATTCGGGAGCAAACAAAACCCAACTAGAATATTAATAATAATATGCTACTTAAGAAGCGACAATATTTATAATAGACAAATCTACAAATAATATTCTTCTGGAATATTGGAATCGTAATATCATGCTCTTTGAAAATTTTTCAAGAATATTAATTATAATGACGTGCTACTTCAGGAGCAACAACATGATAAATTATTAATTTAAAGTTTATGAAGGAAATACGTGCTACTTCGGGAGTACATCATATTTTAATTACTTTTTCCAAAGCAATATGTCAATATTCTTTTAGGATATTGAAAATTATTATTTATGCTCTTCAGGAGCAATTAATATTATTCTATAATATTAAATATAATGTTGTGCTATTTCAGAAGTAACAACAAATTATTTGTATATAGATATACGAGTAATATTCATCTGAAATATAATTATAATATTGTACTATTTCAAGAGCAACAATTTTATAATAGAGAAATATAAGAGTACTAAATTCATAAATTATTCTACAAATGTGAACGAGATAATTAATCAAACAATATCAATATGACATAAGTTACGTGTTTTCCTTCAGGGATAAACACTAATTCAAAAATAGTATGTTCTTCGAAACATGTGCTACTTCGAGAGCACGTTGTATGTTAATATTGCTTCTTCAAGAGCAATATGTCAATATTCTTCTGAAATATTGAAAAATATAATTTATACTCTTCATGAGCAACAACAAATTATTTCTAATAGATAAATTTACGATTAATATTCTTCTGGAATACTAATTATAATTCATGCTCTTTAGGAGCAAGTAATATTCTTCTGAAATATTAATTATGATGTTGTGCAATTTCAGGGACAACAATAAACTATTATTTCGAAATAATAGCTCCTTAGGAGCAATATATTTGCTTTTTCAAGAGCAATATATCAATATTCTTTTAAAATATTGGAATCGGAGTGTCATGCTCTTCAGGAGCAATAACATATTTTTTATTTGAAATAATAAATTATATAAAATTTTATTTTTCACGAGTTAAAACACAATTTATTTTATTTAATAATGCTCTTCGGGAGCAAATAAAATCTAACTAGAATATTAATAATTGTGTGCTACTTCAAGAACAACAATATTTGTAATAGATAAATCTGCGATTAATATTCTTCTAAAATATTGATCATAATATTGTGCTACTTCAAGTGTAACAACATGATATACCATTTACTTAAAAGTAAAAAGATTCAACAATAATAATAACAATATATATGTGAAACAAATATAAAGAACGTTAATGTAACTAAGAATACATCCAGAAAACAGAGGTCACATATTTTAGAACAATTATTGAAAAGAAATAATTATATCCCATGCAATTAGTTTTATACTAGCATTAGAACCATTCAAGAATCAAGAAAAAAAATAAATTTTTTTTTTCGTCCAGTCAATTGTGGCATAAATTATTAGTCCAAGAAAACCATATTCCAAATTTTATATACATGGTGGCGACGGAATTGTTAAAAAAAACAGTCGCCTTGTGTGTGTGTGTATATATATATATATATATATATATATATATATATTCACACGTCCCCAAATTAATTTTGGTACATACGATAGATAGTTATGCTTAAAAAAAATTACTACATTCACTAACCTTTGAAAAATTAAGCCTTCCTGAGCACTTTGGTGGGAATAGTTGTTCGTTTCATCAGAAAACCTTCTCCTAGTGGTTCTGATACTTTTGTTGCTTTAGATTGCTTTCCTCTGCCAACATGTGTGGTGATTCATGTGGTAAATGATGGGAGTTCTTTCCAAAATATCTTCTCTAAAGGATTGAGCTTTCGGTATTCTGCTTTTTCTTTCTTGCTTTGGAATGTTGCTCTTCGTGTCGTGGTAAACTTTGAAAAATTAAGCTTTCGTGCTGATAATGTGTTATAAAATAGAGAAAAGAGAAGAGAGAATAAAAGCCAATAGACTTTTCTGTGTGTTATTATGAGAACTAAAGCCCTATATTTATAGGGTCTAAAAGGAGAGTTACAGTTGGAATGAAATACACTTTCTGAATTAGATAAGACTTATCCATGTATCATGATAATACTAAATAATCATCTCATTCTTTTACAACAAAAATGAAATTATAAAAGTTTATAGCAAAATAAAAACTATAAAAATAAAAATAGTTCAATTTCCTAATAATTATTTACATAAAAATTATATAAAATTTTTTAAAGTAAAAACGGATAAAAATATCCCCAAATCATATGATTAATTTTTATTTTTCTATATTTTTAACTCAATTTATTATTATTTTATTTACTTTTGTATGATGTAGCGAGAAAAAAATATTGTAAAATTTACTAACTTTAAAATGTATATTATTGCACGATAGTATGTTAACATAAAATTGTTCTATTTTTATTGAATAACCAAATTTTATGAAATAAAATACTAATAAAATAAATTTTCAAAATTCAAATCAAACTTGTTTTCTAACTTTCTATTTTTCCAGGGTAACTGAATGGCACAATCGCCTCCCCCAATTGCTGAATATTCCTCTCGTTTCAATGTAATAGAAAATCCCCCTAAATGATCTTTTCATTGCGGAATACAATATTTTTTCTACTTTCTGAATAAAAATTTGTAAAATTGTGTATATATATCCTCCTATTTAAATATAAAAATAAAGAATCAATTACAATGGTAGTCACCAAATTTTCAAAAAGTGCAAATGAAAAAAAAAAATCTCTTTTCCCTCCCACCTATCCCGTATTCCTCCTACTCACTGCAACCATCACCACCGCTTCCATATACTGCCCTGCTTCCATGCCCATTGCTAATGTTGCCATTGTTAATAATTGATTAATCCCAAGTCACTAGAAACACACGAGAAAGAAATGGGGATTATGAAAGAAGGATTTGGTGTTTCTAATTGGGCTATTTACCTTTATTTGATCTAATTGAGCTCGTATTGTTAGTGGGCTAGCCCAAAGCCCTTGTTGTTTTGGTCTATATGTAGTGGTATCTCTGCATTTGGAAAGGCATCGATGAATTGAACTAGGGCGTGCAGCCAGTATTCTTCCCTCCTCGTCTCGATTCTTCTTCTTCTTTTTGTTGTGTTCCATTCTCATGATGTCTGGTGTTCTTCTTTTCCACTATTTCTCCTATTAAGTTCTTCATCTGTGTCTTCAATTCTTCTCCTTTTCTTCCGTTGTTCACATTCTTCCTCTACTTCTTTCTCTCTTTCTTTTTATATTTGTCTTTTGATTGTAATCCCCTGCAATGTAATAGAATCATCCATTAATGAAATGAATGTGTTGATTTTGGTTGGAAACTAAATGGTTTTCTTTGAAGTTGAGTTGGTTACTGATTACTGGCTAATAACTGTTAGACAGTTATATTTGTCTTTTGAGTGGAATTTAACTGTTTTGGTTGAACTTGAGCCCCGACCATAACAAATGGTATTAGAGCAGCAACGTGATATAGGTATGGTTGAAACTAGGAGCAATTCAAATGAAGGTCATCTGAAAATGTTAGACAGAAAAGTATCAAATATAGGTGTGGTTGCAAAATCATAGAAGGAAAAGTTGGAAGTTGTATGTACCAAGCAAGACAAGATGGAGCAATTGATGGAAATGAACACTAAATATGAATATATGGTGTCTATGATGGGTGAAATGATTGGGAGTATGGCAAACCGGATAAACAAATTGAAGGTTATGGTACTCCATCTCAAATCAGTAGTAGTAGTCCTATGGAAGGTGACCATCACTTTGGAAATACACTAGAAGCTAGAGAGGCTGGATGAATACCAAATTACCTAAAATAGATTTTCTTTATTTTGGAGGAGAATGGTTGAGGGAAGCCCAAAAATATTTCTAGATGCACATCAAATAGCTAATGAAATGAGGGTGTGAATAGCTGATATGTATTTACGTAGTATTGATGTAAATGTTAAAAAATTTAATTATGGTATGGAATCGAACTGAACCCAAACGGTTCCATAATTATATTTGGACCCGATGAATCTATTTATTAAATATTCTAAAATTTTGGAACTGAGTAGAACTGAACCGAACCGAACCGACCCACAAACAGTCATACCATAATTAAATTTTTTAACATTTACAATAACACTAAATAAATATAACTAATGTCTAATGACATTTCATTCATAACTTTTACAAATTAACGTAGCCCAATTTAAAAATATATAAATAACTAACTGTCGAATAATATTAATTTAATGCATATAAATACCAAAAAGTAGATATTAATATTAAAATGTCGGTGATCCATATTAAAAAATTGAGACACAAGACTTAAAATTATGAAATGATCTGATTTATTTAATTAATTTGTTAATTTATTTAGAAAAAAATAAAATAATTTAATTAATTCAATAAAAAAATAAAATAATTTATTTAGTTTCGGTTCTTATTTGGTTCTTCGGTTCTTGGTCGAGACCCTACCCATACCCATCGGTTCTCGATTCGGGTACCCGTTCGGGTATTTAACTTACGAAGAACCGTTCGGTTCGATTCGGGTTCGAGTTCGGTTCGGGACTTTTGGACACCCCTAATCCCCTACTCTCTCTCTCTCTCTCTCACACACACACACACACTCTCTCTCTCTCTCTCTCAAAAAATTCGCACATTATTAAGCTTCTGATTGATCCTCATTTTTTAAAATTCATTTTCAATTACATATTTTCGACGATTCATAACTTTTATTAACTTTTTAACACACATTTCATCATTTTTTTTTATTAAGATTCACAAAATTAAAATATTTTAATCCAAACCAAATGGGGCTGAGAATAAAATCTCTAAATTTTAATTGATGTTTGATATCATTCTTAACACGTCATGCGAGCCGGTGACTTTTTTTTAAAATATCGAGTTATCTACCTTGAAATTTGATTCTTCATTTGAACTTTATACACGTCGAATTATATTGTACTTTTTAGTATCTAGTACCACATGTTGTCTTGGAGTTTTATTTTATTAAGAGGTGTAGAATCTCTATTTGTGGATTATTGTTTTTATAGGTCTGTTTGAACTCAATTTGTGTAAAATACTAGTAGATTAATTGAGAATGCGTAATTAAAAATGAAATAAATATTTTTAAGTTGAGTGTAATATTATTTTATTGAAAAATATGTAATTAAAAAGAAGAGAGAAAAAAATATATATTTAATAAAATGGCGATGGAACAAGCACTATATTTATTTCTTATAATTTAATATTCGATACCTCGAGACACTTGATGTAATTAGAATAGGAGCCCTAGCTAGTTTCAGACTTTATCCCATTTGGCTTGTGGTCCAATGCTAATTCTTCATTATGTCCATTAAAGGCTTTTTCCATTTATGTCTTTTAGCCAACATTCTTGTAATGCACGCATAGCCCTAATTGCAGAGTGGGCAACACTGGAATCTGTCCTTTCTTTTCTTTTTTTCATCAATTGAAGCTTTATTGAAAGTGTGATTTTCTTTTTTTACTTAAAGGGTGTTTGGTATAGATTAAAATTGAAAATATAGTCGTTATTGTCGATTTTTTTAGACGGGTGGGACCCAATAACGGTCATATTTTCAGTTTTAATTGAATTTTAAACTGTACCAAACAGGCTCGTAAGAAAAATAATTTCCAAAAAAACTACGTATATAAAATGAAGTAAAAGTTACTGCTTTTACTTTATTTCGAGTGTCACATGACTTTTTAAACTGTTAGGCAAACTCATTTAAAAGTTTGAACTTTAATCGAGAACAAAAAAAATAATTTAAATGCCTACTTTCAATCTGATTAAATTTATTTTCCATTAATAATTATTTAACACAAAAAAAAATCTACGTGTTGAAACGACTAAAATATCGTCTACATTGCATTTAATTAAATTCTAGATTTTTTTTTGTTTAGTAAGATATGTAATATTAATACATTTTCGCTATGCAGAAATTTATATGAAGGAGATTTGCTTAGTCTTGTATAATGTTTGATCATTTTATCTAAAAAACTAGATAAAGTAGTTCAACGTGACATTATTGAAGACAAATGCTTTTTACTCTCGAGTTTTAGTTTCACCTGTACAAAATTATTATGCTTTGAACTTTTAATTTAAAAAAAAAAAAAGTGAATATCTTTTGCAAATAAGATGTGAATGAAGTAATGATAGAAATAAATATATATTTATCTGTTCTTGAGCAATTTAAACTTTTCGATATGATAGTTTACGAATAATGTGGTTCCAATGGATGGATTTCTTCTTACGATTCCAAGCATGATGGCAATAATTCCTCTCATGATATTATTAACTACTGTCCTTAATTATTATTTTTTATGTTGTTAAGATACAAATTACATGTAAAGTTGTGCTATGACTGTTGATTAGCTGACAATTCAGTTACTGTTTACCCCCTTTTCATTAAACCAGAATGCTGATTTTATTATCAATACATGAAATGACACGACTTTCTTAATAATTAAAATGAATTGTTTCAGTTAATTCTTAAGAAATTGAAACCAGCAGCACATATTAAGATGAACTAGCAGTAATAAAATGAAAGGAACGAAATCAGCAGAGTAATTGATAGCAGAACAGAACAGCAGAAACTAAAGGATAGATTTCAATATGTAAAGTCACATTGAAGGAACTGATGATGGAAGAACTATTTATTAATCATCAAGCTCAAATGTAAAGGTGAATACATTGCCCTATTTATAGACTAAAATCTAACAAACTTATAACAAAAGAAGGAACTAGATGTGCTGGCCGTGTGAACTCATGTGCTGGTGAATATGAGCTGGAGAAGGTTCTGGAAGAAGGTGAGCTGGGGGAGCATGTTGAACGAGCTGGAGGATGGAATATTCCAACACTCCCCCATCAAGATGGAACATCTTGAATTGTAGAGAGGAGCTGTTGGAAGAAGGCAGCCTGGAGGTGAGCTGGAGAAGATGCTGAGAACATGCCAGCAGAGAAGCATTCCAGAGGAAAAAAAACAGCAACATAAAACCGGACTAAAGGAGCATCCATGGCTCTGAACCGTGGATTTGCTGAAGACATCATCACCATTGATGAGTGAAATGAAAACTAGAAATGCTAGAACAATACTCCAGCTAGGATTGCAAATAATAATCAGTGCAACTCCAAGCCTCGCCAGTAGACTTTTGTCGAATACTTTGAAGACGACCAAAATACAGATTTGGCGGCGAAACAAAACCAGCAGCAGGAAGCAATCACGCTCTGATACCATCTTAAGAAATTGAAACCAGCAACACAAATTAACATGAACTAGCAGTAATAAAATGAAAGGAACGAAACCAGCAGAGTAATTGATAGTAGAACAGAACAGCAGAAACTAAAGGATAGATTTCAATATGTAAATTCACATTGAAGGAACTGATGATGGAAGAACTATTTATTAATCACCAAGCTCAAATGTAAAGGTGAATACATTGCCCTATTTATAGACTAAAATCTAACAAACTTATAACAAAAGAAGGAACTAGATGTGTTGGCTGTGTGAACTCATGTGCTGGTGAATATGAGCTGGAGAAGGTTCTGGAAGAAGGTGAGCTGGGGGAGCATGTTGAACGAGCTGGAGGATGGAATATTCCAACACTCCCCCATCAAGATGGAACATCTTGAATTGTAGAGAGGAGCTGTTGGAAGAAGGCAGCCTGGAGGTGAGCTGGAGAAGATGCTGGGAACATGCCAGCAAAGAAGCATTCCAGAGGAAAAAAAACAGCAACATAAAACCGGACTAAAGGAGCATCCATGGCTCTGAACCGTGGATTTGCTGAAGACATCATCACCATTGATGAGTGAAATGAAAACTAGAAATGCTAGAACAATACTCCAGCTAGGATTGCAAATAATAATCAGCGCAACTCCAAGCCTCGCCAATGGACTTTTGTCGAATACTTTGAAGACGACCAAAATACAGATTTGGCGGCGAAACAAAAGCAGCAACAGGAAGCAATCACGCTCTGATACCATCTTAAGAAATTGAAACCAGCAACACAAATTAACATGAACTAGCAGTAATAAAATGAAAGGAACGAAACCAGCAGAGTAATTGATAGTAGAACAGAACAGCAGAAACTAAAGGATAGATTTCAATATGTAAATTCACATTGAAGGAACTGATGATGGAAGAACTATTTATTAATCACCAAGCTCAAATGTAAAGGTGAATACATTGCCCTATTTATAGACTAAAATCTAACAAACTTATAACAAAAGAAGGAACTAGATGTGCTGGCCGTGTGAACTCATGTGCTGGTGAATATGAGCTGGAGAAGGTTCTGGAAGAAGGTGAGCTGGGGGAGCATGTTGAACGAGCTGGAGGATGGAATATTCCAACACTCCCCCATCAAGATGGAACATCTTGAATTGTAGAGAGGAGCTGTTGGAAGAAGGCAGCCTGGAGGTGAGCTGGAGAAGATGCTGAGAACATGCCAGCAGAGAAGCATTCCAGAGGAAAAAAAACAGCAACATAAAACCGGACTAAAGGAGCATCCATGGCTCTGAACCGTGGATTTGCTGAAGACATCATCACCATTGATGAGTGAAATGAAAACTAGAAATGCTAGAACAATACTCCAGCTAGGATTGCAAATAATAATCAGCGCAACTCCAAGCCTCGCCAATGGACTTTTGTCGAATACTTTGAAGACGACCAAAATACAGATTTGGCGGCGAAACAAAAGCAGCAACAGGAAGCAATCACGCTCTGATACCATCTTAAGAAATTGAAACCAGCAACACAAATTAACATGAACTAGCAGTAATAAAATGAAAGGAACGAAACCAGCAGAGTAATTGATAGTAGAACAGAACAGCAGAAACTAAAGGATAGATTTCAATATGTAAATTCACATTGAAAGAACTGATGATGGAAGAACTATTTATTAATCATCAAACTCAAATGTAAATGTGAATATGTTGAAGTATGTAAAAGTGTGAAGTATATTAGTATAGGGGTATTTAAGTACTTGTACAATTTTTTTTTCATCTTTTCATCTATATATACTAGCAATGTAATTATGTTGAATTACTGAAAATATCTTTTCCCGTTATTCTTCTCTCTCGTTTCAGATTTGGAACTTTTTCTTCTTCTTCATTTCTTCGGTGCTTGATTTCTTCTTTACAAGTTTTACATTAATTAATGGATCTGTAATGACATTGTGTGGTATATTAATATTTTATTTAATCTCGCTGCACTATATTAATATTTTAATTTATTTTTTTAAGTGGGTAAAAGATTCTATTGAAGTTACATGTATGAATATATATCCTTCTCCTCGTGACACGTTTTGATATGGACATTTATGTATGGTTCTCGTTCCTCGACTTCAAAATATATGTTATACCTCAATGGAGGAACGGAAGAAAATTTTACTCGTACACATAGCAAACCCTAGGTTTATTAAGGAAAATGCATTAAAACAATATATTCTAGGAGTCACATTGAGTCTTATCTTATAAATATAAGTTAATGAGAGGGAAAGGTTTGGAAGCAACTCATAGTGTATGCAATTTCGGATGAAATAACAAAAGTCCTGACGTCTAGAAGAATAGTTAATTTTCTATTGAATAAGAAAAAATAGAAAAGCTTATAACCAAATATTTGTTCATATTTTATAACCATTCATGTATAATAAGGTTGGCTTTTTGTAAAATGTTATAGATCAAATGCTGGTTATATTCTATTAAGAGTAATTAATCACACAAAACAAAGAAGAAAAAGAAGTAAAAAAATGCACGAATTTATAGTGGTTCACTTTCAGTACAAAAATTGCATCAACTTATTGCTACAAAATTTAATTATAACGAAGAAGAAACTAAAATTAGTTTATAACTCGAGTCTCTATTTTCTTGACATGAACGTCCAAAAATACCAAGGAAACTTACTTAGCGCATGTTTGGGAGAAATTTTCGGCCGGATTTTAATCAATTATTGTACCGTTACTAACGTCACTTTGACTTCCTTCTCAATAAAGCCCAGACACTAGTCAATTTTATTAACACATTTTCAGGGATTCACGGATACTACCCACCTTCCGAACCTGCCCAAAAAAAAAAAAAACTATAGATAAGAATTGGCATGAAAAGGGATGATATTCTTGTATGGTTATTAAGAAATCTAGTATTGTTTGAAACTATTTGGCTATTTGCCAACAATTGGATAAGCTCTATTACAAGTATATATATGAAGGACTTGATTTGAGTTGTAGGCCATGTTAATTACTTTCTTCTGAGAGACCCCTATTAGGGTTTGATTACAAGGAAGTGCAACATATTTATCAGTACCAACGTTAGATTTTATTGGGCTTCACAGCACGTGGTCTGGGCTGGTATATATATTTATGGAATTCGGTCATTTAATAAGTCAAATTTGTTGCATTTCCATTCACAAAAATCAGGTCTCCAGTCTCCAGATCTATCGAACACATTTGATTTTCTATGCTAGAGAATGTGTAATAAATGAATAGAGGTGTATTGTGACATTTTACTCCCGACAATGTTTCCTCTAAACCCTTGTATATTGTGAATGTGTGAGAATCGATTTTTTCGCTCGATCTTGGACGATGCCCAAAACGGTCTTTCGATATAATTAATGCATGATTAGAAGGGAGGAAAGATATTCGCTTTGTCATGATTGGTCTATCAATAAATTATGAGGGTGTTTGGTAGAGGTTAAAATTGAAAATGTAGCCGTTATTGTTGACTTTTATTAGACGGGGGAGACTCAATAATAATCATATTTTCAATTTTAATTAGATTTTAAACCATACCAAACAGGCTCATATATTTAGTCCTCGTGTGGTGGGGATAAAATTAAGAGATTTTTAATAAAAACAAATATGAAATAAATGGTTGAAAAGATATGAATCCCGTGAAATATGTTGTTGAAATTAATGAGTGATTTTGACATAGATTAAAATCTTATTTTAATCCCTACTAAATATGAGTTTAATTGTTTAGTGAATAGAATTGATTTTCTTGCAAATTTGAGATCAGGCAAAGGCTAAAATAGAATCGATCTCATTTAGCTCACGAAAATGGCGAAGTTTCATGCTCCGCGTCTCCACGACCAACGTTTTTCCCCTTCAAGGATTAATTTACAAAACTTGAGTCGAAAGTTATTAAATTCACGCTGACTAACTCCAAATACTTTTTATGTTTAGACACGAGCTACACGCTCACTCTAACATTAAAATAGTCGCAATTATATTTTACTTTGAGAATGATATTATTTATAATTAAAAATTACAAATAAACTAGATTTATTCAGCCAAAAAATAATACACCCACAAAAAATAAAAATAAAAAATTAGCAACAAAAGAGGGTATTTACATGGTATAATATGAGTCTTGAGAATAGCTGAATAGGTAAAAGGGAAAATACCTTCTTTTTTCCCCCTTTAAGAAAGGGAGTAAAGTGCATTTGAAATTTGGGTAAGAATAGAATACATTCCCTGCACTTTTAAGAGAAAATCTATTCATGCACAAGTTAATTTTCCCTTTATCTGTGTGCTTTTGCAGCTGGCGCAAGTGTGCTTTTTTTTGCTTTTCGTTAGTTCGCATTTTTTTTTCTTTACCATCATATATCAGCATCAATCTTGCTTTTCTGTTTATAAAGGAAGAAACTTTCATAGTCAAAAGAAGGGTTGTAACGTTTCCTTTTAAAGCTCTCAAAAACGAGTTTTAAATTTTCAAAAAAAAAAAAAAATAAATAAATAAAACACATGCATTTACTTTCTAAAACTCCACCAAACCAATTCCATTACTAAAAAACACGAAATCACGGACAAAACGCTACCACAACTACAAATGTTACTTCACAAAATAAAATTTATTATCACTAACTAAAATTTCATTGATAATCATAGAAGACGAGAACGTGTAGTGAATTGCCTATTTGGTCACTGAACTTTCAAAATCATCCAAATCATCACTGAACTTTGTAAAATGTTTCCACCAGGTCACTGAACTTTGCAAAATGTTTTTACGGGATCACTAAACTTTACAAAATATTTCCTAGGAGATTACTGAATTTAGTGACCATTGGGAAACATTTTGTAAAGTTCAGTGATGAATGAGATGATTTTTAAACTTCAGTGACATGGTGGAAACATTTTGCAAAGTTCAGTGATGATTTGAGTGATTTTGAAAGTTCAGTGACCCCTTGGAAGCATGGCTGAAAGTTCAGTGACCAAATAGACAATTCACTCCGAGAACGTGTCGTCCTGTTGATAATCGACTGCAGATGAAGATAACTGTTAATAAAAAATTTATTGACATTAATGTCGATTATTACTAACGACAAATATGATGAATTTCACCGATTACGAAGATATTTTTCAAATGTTTATCCATAAATTTTTGTTTAATCATTCTATAGACGGAAAATATTTGAATGCAGTTGGTATTGATAAATATGTTGCACTTCCTTGTGATCAAACCCTAATAGGGGTCTCTTAGAAGAAAGCAATTAACATGGTCCACGAATCAAATCAAGTCCTTCATATATTAATATTTTTCTGCGTACATAAAATTATTCACAGAATCATACATGTGCTGCATTGGTGCATTTTTTTGTCATTGTTGTATCAAAAATCAGTGAAAAATTATCGATTGTTCGTGTCAAAACTTTTTTTTTTTCGGAATCGAACCGAATCGAACCAATCCATATCCATATCCAGCCCCAGTCATTTTTGTATTAAAAATCAGTGAAATTATCAATTGTTCGTGTCAAACTTTTTTTTTACCTATAACATAACTGTTCATATATGTACCAGTGATGGAGCTTATCCAATTGTTCAAAATGAGAAAGGTCGTAGGTTGGTACAATTAGTTTGAGTCAAATTAAATTAGCCTCTGTTTGCTTAACGAATTGGTGTCTGCCATTTGGCATGTCAAAGAGTTCACGCATTGTGAGTTTACTATTCATCAGGGGTTGACCACCGAATCAGCATTTAGCCGCTTTCTCTTACCACTTGGAAATCCATCTCTATCACGCTCTTTAGACTTTCTCTATAGAGAAAATTGCACCATTGCCCCTTATCCCTTAATATGTTGCACTATTAGCAAGCTAGTCTTCGATCAAATAAAAATATCGAGTTAGTTTCTACTATATCATTATAATTGCACAACTAGTTTCTTATGATGAAAAACATTAGAATCTCTTTTGCACTAATTTAACGCATTATGCGTATCTTACTTTACGAAACTAAGTTTTTCTTTACATCTCGAGGTATTTAAAAATAGGAAAGAAGACATGTAAGGATCACTCGAGTAATGTGGAGCGATCAATATCTGTTAGTTATTAAAATTACCACTAATGACAAACAATTTTCATTTGTTCTACATGAATACTGATTACTAATATGATCAAGGAAATAGTCGTAGATTCAAAACTTATATACTGAGATTGAATCAAAAGAAGTATAGAAATTTCAATCTTCTAATTTCTATTTTGTTAAACCACCAATGAAAAAACATAACAATCCACAAAATATTTAAGAAAAAACCTTAAGAAAAGATAATAACTTGAAGCAATATATATATATATATATATATATTAAGAAAAGTAATGATAAAAGTTGGGCCCCTTCCAATTTGTAAGATCAGGCTATTTCAATTACATTGATGAAGATTTAGTTGATTTCAGTCATTTTCAGCTAATTGTGCAACTGTAACAAAATATAAAGGACCAATTTGATATTTCCAATAGTTAGAGACAAACTTGCTAATGAGACAATAAATTAGAGATTAATGGTGCAATTTCCCCCTTTTGTAAGTTTCCTTATCTTTCTGGGTAAGCATTTTTAGTTTTCCAATTAAGCATGGATGAAGTTGAGATACCTCTGTATTTCCTCTGCCCCATATCCCTTCAGATCATGAAAGAACCCGTCACCACGGTCACCGGCATCACGTATGATCGGGTAAGCATCGAGCGGTGGTTGTCAGCGGCGCAGCCCATCACAACCTGCCCAGTAACCAAGCAGCCTTTACATATGGACTCAGACTTGACACCAAATCATATGCTCCGCCGGCTGATCCAAGCATGGTGCATTGCCAATGGTAATCACGGGATTGACCAAATCCCGACGCCAAAATCTCCTATCAACAAATCCGACTTTCTTAAACTCATTCGGGATCTTGAAAATCCTGTCTTGTATATAAACTCTTTGAAGAAAATGGATGAACTTGCCAGTGAGAATGAAATGAACAGAAAGTGCATGGCGGAGATTGGTGCAGCCAAGGCGATGGCTAAGTTCATTTTACGCCGCTTCCGGGAAGGTAATGTTAGAATCACCTCGACTAAAAACTTAATTGTTAGAAAATGGGACAAACTTAATTATTGGTGCAGTCCACAAAAGAAAAATAGAGATTGTTTTTGGTAGTTTTTGTGATTTTAATGGTATTATGATAAATTTTATAACCATCAACGCCAAAGGGATATTGAATATGTTAAAATTTGAGTCTCAATTATGAGTCCAAAATAAATATTCACGAGTGGATCAACAAGAAGTTTAAAATTGTTCTTGTCTTGTGTCTAAATTATCTTCAACATGTACGACTCTCATGAGTATACGGGATTTATTTTGGTGGTTAAACAGGTAACACGACAGGTCTTGAAGAAGCATTGAGGATTCTTCATCTCACCTGGAATCCAACTCCAGAAAACAAGCAGTTGTTCAAAGAAAATTTTGCTTTCATCCAATCCATTACATGGATTCTGAAGACTGAATCAGAAAACAACCAAACACTCAAAACTCAAGCAGTTTTAGTCCTGAAAATGGTAACAAAAATTGCAAGTTCAAGCCTGTTCGAGATGCTAAAACTCGATTTCTTCAAAGAACTCGTAAATATTCTGCGAAAGACGACATCCCAACAGGCCATAAAATCTGTCCTACAGACCCTAATAGAAATCTGTCCACTGGGAAGAAACAGAATAAAAATAGTTGAAGCTGGTGCAGTTTTCCACCTTATTGAGATGGAATTATCAGGCCACAAGCAGGAGAAAAAGACGATGACCGAGCTTATATTCTTCCTGTTGGCACAATTATGTTCGTGTGCAGATGGAAGAGCACAACTGATCAAACATGCTGGTGGCATAGCCATGGTTTCTAAAAGATTGCTGAGAGTTTCTGCAGCAACAGATGATAAATCACTGCATATTCTTGCTTTGATATCTCGATATTCTGCGACTCGGGAAGTTTTAATAGAGATGTTGAGTGTTGGAGCAGTGTCAAAAATTTGCATGGTGATTCAAGCAGACTGCACAGATTATTTGCAGAAGAAAGCAAGAGAGATTTTGAGGTTGCATTCTAATGTTTGGAGTAATTCTCCATGCATACAAGTCTATCTCATGACTAGGTACCCTAGATAATTCTTCATATAAAATTTTGATTCTCCCTTTCTCTGTGTGTGTTATTTCTCTCGTTGAGGATCAATTGTAAGTGATGATCCTTCATTGATTTCCCATTTGGGATTAAACTAGTATAGATGTGAATTTGTAAAAGTTTGGCATATCTTTCTATCTTTAGTAACCTTGTCACGTCCTAGATCCATTTTTTTCTCGATCGAATCCACTCTATCAGCAATATTCGTTTGAATAAAAATTAATGTTCATTTTAAAACTTATTTATTCTCGAACTAATTTTTAACCACATATATCTTATGACACATAACTTTTATCAACTTTTCAATAATATATTTCATCATTATTTTTATATTAAAATCTACTAAAAATTTGAGTTTTAGCTAAACCAAGCAGAAGCATAAATCTTAATATAAATTGAATCCTTCGAACTTCGAAGTGTAACATTCAGAGGTATATTGACATCACTTTATTGATATAATATTTTTTAGTGTTTGTTACGTATATTATTATTTCAAGAATGTTATAAATGGCACATAAGTTGTTTGCAGTATTAGAATCCATTAAAGAATACAAAATGTTAATTTTTTATTATCTAAATCTCAAAATATTTATTTTTGATTCAGTTTTGAAAAACCTAAGGGCTTGTTTGATAGCACGAAATTTTCTAGGGAAGTTGGAATTCGTTTTCATTTTTCACTTTTTAAAATGTTTAGTAGGCAAAATTTTCCATAGAATTTATTTTCCACACTTGCCTCATTTTTCACCTAATTCTTGGTTTTCCTTGAAAGAATTGGTTTTCCAGGTTACTTTTTTTTTTTTAATTGTTGGCAGTTGGAACGAATTCTATTTCCAAATCTAACAAATTATATCCCTTTAATTAACAATTTTCATGAAAAACAAAATTAAACAAATGGTATTCGGTATGATAATTTCTTAATTTTTTTTTTCTTTAATTGGAACAAATTCTAGATTCAATTCCCTATAATTCATTTTCTTTCCACCAAAATTCCACATTTACAATCAAACAGACCCTTAGATATAAATGCTTTCATTTCTAATTCAGCCTTCACAATTCACGATATTTAACAATATAATAACAATAGTACTCCGTCCAACGAATATCGAGTTAGTAATTTGATTCAGTTTTGAAAAACCTAAGATATAAATGATTTTATTTTCAATTCAACCTTCAAAATTCACGATATTTAACAATATAATACGAATAGTCCGTTTAAAAAATATGGAGTCAGTAACTTAAATTAATTTTCTATAATCCTTTGACAGTAAATTCGTATGGAGATCTATGCCGACTTACGCTAATTTTGTTTATATATATCTTTGTTGACATGTTCGCAGTAGCTATCACTATTGTGAATGAAAAGTCGCTTTAAAGATATGCAGACGTGCCTGGCCATTTTTTCTTACTTATCCTCAACAAAGTCGCTTTTACTGTGTTAATCGTCGCTAATAATGTCTTAAATCAAATTCTCAACGCAATTGTGGGCTGCTGGTCAACTCAACTTATGGATTACCACATACAATGATTGACCATTTTGAACGTGGGTACAACTATCTTCTCTGAACCACTTGATGGTTAAGTTTTACGATAATAAGGTGGACTTTGACTCTTATTGCCAATTCAATAAGTGCACGTTAGAATTGTGGCTGCGATTTCAAATCTATTAAATTATCGTGGGCTATATTTAATTATTTTTTTGTTTTTACAATTAGAGTCACCGACCTTTCGTTTCGATTGTAGCGGGAGGATATAGTCCATTTAACCGTTAATTGACCAAAAGTCAATAATTTAATCGAAATTTGACTAATTTTAAAATGATAAAATAGTAATTTTATATTATCTAATATAAAATAATTATAGGGTAATTATATTACTTTTAATAAGTACACCAGAACAATTTTTCAATTATACTCCCAATTCAATAAAAGCTAAAAATGAATTTTTTTTTTATATATTTTGGGGTATTCATCATCTCAATATTACTCCTCATTTTTTCATCCATTTTGGATTAATTGGAAGACACAAACTTGACCGTGTAATAAATATATTAAAACGAGGAGAAGTTTTTTTATAATCATGCATTTTCAAGATTTCTCTCGTTAAGGTTTTTGAATCGTTTTCTCCCCCTTCTGCAAGTATACTCAAAGATATACATTTTGAACCGTTATTTTCTAAGATCTGCATTTTTTTTTTTGTAACAATTATATTAAACCCCATTTATGTAATTTAACTTAAGGCAATTAAAGTAAATAAAAATAGGGTACCGCTATTTACTTTATAAATATGAAGAGATATTTACACTTAAATCAAAGTGTTGACAATAAAACTTTTATCAAGAATGAAAATTAGATGGTGTTTTATGAAAAGTTCTTTGCTAAAAAGGATTTCTTTTTAAGATGAATGAAATAGATTAAATCAATCAAGAAACTCTTTTGTAATAAATTATATAGACTTTAAACTTAAGTAAACTCAATAATTTCTCAATAAATAAGCTCTCAAAAATCTCTTGTAAGATGGTGAAATTGAATGCAAAAGAGATTGATATTTATAGAGCAAAAAGAGGCACTCTCGGGTAAGTTCGGTTGATCGAAATTTTTGGTTGACCAATTTTTGAAAATATAGCCATTACAAAATACTAGCCGTTAGACTTTCGGTTGATCGTTGACTTTGACTTTTTTAAAGCTTTTTCAAAATCTATTTCATATGAATGAAAATCATTTTTATGCAAGTGATAGATTATGAAAAATAATTTGAGCTTTATGCATTTGCTAAAAATCGAAGAGTTAATACTTTTACATTTAAATTCCAATAAACTACTTCCGAACTTTAATCTTCAAAATTCTCGTTCTTGTTCTCTTCGAGTCTAATTTGATTGCTTGTTCTTCATCGGATGACGATTTGACTATTTGAACGTTTAAGAGAATATATTCACGAAAAACTCAAGAAACAAAACTTGTTAGAAATATAAATGTATTGCTTGTTATAATCAAAACAAGTGGAGTTATATTAAATCATAGTTCAACAACGAACCCTATCCCCCAAATCTCTCAAAGGTCCAATTCCCAAATTGTACGAACCCTAGCTTGATTGAACTAAAACTGAAGGCCCAGTAAGGGTGATTCTTGAAATCGGTGAAATGGAGAGAACAAATGGAGCTAATTCAAGAATTTTCCCCCTCTCTTTTCATCGTTAATTTAATTGCTGCTGGATTTGTTATTTGAAGTAAATCCCTACTGAAATGAATGACTTTGTTGCTATTCAAACTGTTCGATGAAATGCTTAACCCAGATGTAGCTTCCATTATTGCTATTTTTGGGATTTAGCATAACAAAGATTGCGAAGAAGCTTTCAAAATATTTAAACTGATTAGTATTGGGAATGTTAGGCACGACTCGGTGACTATAGCTACTGTGTTGACCGTGTGTGGTGATATTGAAAATGGCGTGCAAGTGCATTGTTTGGCAGTCAAGATTGGTGTCGAAATGGATGTTTATGCTGCGACGTCTCTTATGATAATGTATTTTAGTTATGGAGGTTTGGCTTCTGCGTTATGGTTGTTTGGATTGATTAACTCTTAAAAGTTTGTGTGTGATAATGCTTATATATCAGGGCTATTGCAAATTGGGGTTCATAGATTGGTATTAAATGTGTAGAAAGTGTTTAGATGATAGAGACAATTCAATGGCCCTAATTTCAGTTTTTTTCTGAATGAGGCTTAAGCATTTGAAATGGCTATTCCTAACATGTGTCTTATGTGTATGTATTTTATCAACCGCATATTCATTGATGCAATACATTTTTTTGTGTTAGGAAAGAACAAGAGGATTTTCCGTAGTTGTAGACAACTTGGGCACCGATTGTGAACACGCCCAAAGAAGCAACGATGTCCAGATTGTGCTGGTGGTTTTATGAAATGGATGGAAGTAGAAAAGACAGCAAACATTTGTCGGTTATTCTTTTGTTGCTCTAGAGATTGCGGGTTTTTCAAGTGGAGCAACGTTTGGCCAGACAAACGAAAACTATTACAAGATGAGGGTCAGTCCAGTGGTGTTACAGATGAGCGGGAATCAACATGCGATCGTTTAACCTTCCTATACATCAAATTGAAGGTCTATCGGATTTGTTCAAAACTTGTACTCAAATTACCGAACAATCGGACGTCGAGATATCCATCAACATTACGTTCCGTAAAGGAAAAGGAGATGTTGATGTGAATGAGAAACAAAAAGGGAAAAGTTTAGTTCTGTAGACATTCCAACTATGTAGTTGACGAGAATACTCTTCTTAAATGTAATGTTCTTGTGATGTACTTGAGATTAGTTCTTGTTTATTTCATGGGATGTACCGGAGATTATTCATGTGATGTAATGTTCTGAGCTCAAACGGATGTTTCCACTGTACTAGTTTTCTGCAGTTAATTGTTCTCATTTTGAGCACATGAAATAATTTAGCAGTATAGAACTCTGTATCAATAGCTCTAAAAGACTAACCAATATTTAGGAATATTTAATAGAATATCCTTATTCTTCAACTGCACTTGAAGAAGAAGTTTCACTATAATAACTCCATGATGAAACCAGAATTTGGAAATGACATTAACTATAATGCTAGTACTTGATGAACACCATTCGAATTTATAACCAATATAGAATTAGAACATTTGAACACAATTCGAATTAATAACCTGTTCATCCATGAATCAACAGTTGAACATAATTACAAAAATACAAAGACCACCACAACAGCATTTGAACACCTAAACAAGTTGGCTATGTAACATTAACTTTTGTGCATCCAAAAAACCATCATTAAACCGGCCAACTCCGTCAAAAAATACCAAAAAGTGGATTCTAAGCAACATTAAACCAGCCAACTCCGTTCAAAAATACCAAAAAGTGGACCAATTCTAGTAAAAATAGCAATCACAAATTTGGTTTCCCCGCATGACTACTAGCTTCCATTTCTTGAAAATCCAATGTTTGAAGTCGGGCACAGTAGTTGACTTAGCGGCCCACCAAAGTAAGTCCTTCCCTTATCGAAAAAGTTTGTGTGCATGTGTCTGACACAGAACATATATTTTGCCTCCGGAAATAACTCGTCAATCACATTACTCAATCCCTTTTGCCTATCGGTCATCACAGTCCAGTCACGATCATTTTACATCTGAATGTCCTCTGCTAGATATTTCAAAAACCATCTCCATGCAGTTATGTTTTCTTTCTCCACAACAGCATAAACAACTAGATAAATGCAGTCATTTGCATCTAGGCCGACTTCAGTGACCATTATACCACCCCAAACACCACGGAGATGGCACTTGTCTACTCCAATGAATTTTCTACACCCATGTTGAAATCCTATTTTGCAACCATTAAAACACACACATATACACCTTGATAAACCTGTCCACTAAGTGCTATCATCACTATGGATCCTGGATTAGTCCTCGAAACCTCATCCGCGTACGACCTTAGTGACCCAAACTGTTCTTCGATAGTCCCGTTAATCAGTTGTTTAGCATATCTTCTCGCCTTCCAAGCTACATTTATAGTAATATTTATCTTCAAGTCCTCCTTTATTGTAGCCTGCATACTTTTCGTTTTCCAGTTTGGGTATGCCCGGAATTGCTCAATGTATCGATGGACTATGAGAATGTAGTTACAATGACAATCGTATTGATCCCTACTACACGTGTGTTGAGGCATATATGACTTGACTTGAACCCTGTCCGAATTATTCATCTTAGATGCCCATATTCTCCATTGGAATCTAATTTACAGATGGCTTGAACTATTAAGTCGTCATTTACCTTGCACTTCACGCTATATTCGTTTACTGCGCCATAAGTTCGGACTGCCTTTCTAAATTCTTGTATAGAATTGAACCGACCAATATGAAGTTGTGGATCCCCTCATATCCGTTTCGGCCATAAACTCTGAAAAGCGATACCCAACCTCATCGTTAGATGACATGTCGGACAACAAATCCTCCAATGATGGACATTCGAAATTGTCAACGTCGTCAGTTTCGTCTTGTACCACTACATTATCATCTTCTCGTTCAGTTGCCCCTTCATCACAACCAACCTCAATTCCCTCAGTCACATTATTGTCGTTTATCATCTTCACCAGTTGATAACTCATTATCAGATTCAATGAAGTCGGGGTCATCCTCTGTATCTATCATAGAAATAAGAAAATGTAGAACATCAACCAAAACATACAAGCCGCGGAAGAAAAGGTGTGGGTAATTATGCCAAATGGATATTAAACTAAAATTGGTAATTATGCCCAAACGGGTAATCATACCACAACAACATAGAAGAACTACACAAACAGAAAAGAAAGAAGAAATAGATCACCGACATTATCGAAAAACAAAATAATGGAAATTACCTCCGCGTGGACCTTCCATGTGCGAGTGTTGGAAACTTTCTAGGGCCTTCGACGATGATGGACGATTTAATTCCGAGTCAGGGCTCACGGTACCTTCCAAGCTTCAAGTTTTGCGATTTTTGGTTCGGCCTAGAGTTCCAATCGCGATTTAAGAGCTCAAAAGGGGTTACACGTGTTTGGGTGTTTGGGGAATGCATGGTGTGGTTCTTCAGTGTCTAGATGTAGTTATTTAACAGCCAAATGTCAACATCGTTGTCTACGTCTGCCAACGATGTAGATGTAATTATCCTAGTGAGTGATGGAGTGCGATTTTACAAAGTTCAGTGAGTGATTGGATGTAACGCAAAGTTCAACGAGTGAAACATGACACTTTGTAAAGTTCGGGGACCGTTGAAACAATTAACTCAAGCCAAAGGCATCCATTGACAAAGACACTAAAGGGTCGTCTTCTATTATATGCCGCAAATGTGGAGAGCATTTTGGAAAGTGGGAACCTCTTGAATCACGTCACATTTCCAAGCACACTGGTAAGAAACTCTTGGATTCCTCATCTTTTCCTAGTTTGTTACTTTATAGCACTTTAATCAACTTCTGGACCTTGTTGCATATTGAATTTTCATCCTCAACATTTATACTACTTTTGTTGCAGTTGTAGAGCATCTTTCTGGGTTTTGGAATTTCTCAGTTATTATTATTTATTTATTTTTCTTTATTGAGGCCTATGGCAAGTCTAGAACCATGAAATCTTTGTTTTTCCATTGTTTTACTGGTGGAAGATGGTGGCGGGGTCAGGGCGGAGCCAGAAAGATACATTGAGCTAGAATGAAATTTAATTTTTTTTTTTTTCAATAAACTTATGCCATAAAAGATGTTCTAAATCGGGCAAAATCATGTCCGATTAACTGATTATGACAAAATCGCTCAAAATCGACTGAATCGATCGTTTCAACCGTAAACTGGTGAACTAGTTGCGATTTGGTGAGGGCATAGCTCGAGCTACTAGGGAGTTTAGACCAAATTGTTGAGGAGGTTATTCCGAGAATAAAATAATTAAAAATATTAATGAAGTAAAAAATCGAAGATGGAAACTCCATAAGTAATGGCCGAAGTTGAATATCAAAACAATATGTCGCTGATAACTTATGCACATATCACGATGAAAATTCCACCATTACTGTTAAATTATTATTTTCTTATCATGTAATGCATTAGCAGTAAAATTTCATTCAGTAAAATAATTTTTTTAAAAACCTTTAATAGTTATCGACGGAAAAATCTAAAAGATTTCCACACTTTTTAAAAAATAAAATAGGGATCTTACTTAAAACGATACAGATTTCTAACTATTTTTTAAGCTAACTCATCCATTGATAATTAAAAGACAAAAGTGATACCTATTTAGTCAATGTTTGGTGCTGATTAAAATTTAGATTTTAATTTAAGTCAAAGTCAATAATTCATTTCGATTACATATTTTATGAGTTCTACAATTTTTCAAGCATACATTTCATCAACTTCTATCAAAATGTACTAAAAATATGATTTTAATCCTCGTTATACAAGGATTTAGCCTTGAGATTCCATTTTAAGAAAAGTAGCATGAATTTGTGTAATTTGATTATTGTTTTACTTTTAAACATAAGTGCAGAAGTAGAGCTGGAACTAGACTAAAAAGTCTTTTAGATTGGACTAATATGTTAAAAAATTCACATTAAGTTTATGCATATAAGGTAGTGAATGGGTTACTCGCCTCCTCATATACTGAAATTTACTTTCAACATGCCCCTTCAACATAGAGACTCATTTAAGAACACTGATATAATTTTATTTGACTGAGCGTTTTATTTTTATAAAGATCATGGTAGCATATTAAGTCTTGCTTTTCATCTTAAATTGCTAAAAGGAGCTTTGCAAACTCTCATGCATTAATTGTTGTGTCTATATATAAGCATTTTGAGATTTTTAATTGATCCCCTATTTTGTGTAAATTAAAATTAAAATTTTAATTTTAATCTAAGTTAACAATTAAATTTTAACTACATATTTTACATGACTGATGAGTATAATTAACTCATTAAACAAGCACCTTTAGATCTTGGTTTTTGATCTTGAGTGATTTTGATGTGTGTTTTGGTATTGTTTTGTAGCTAAGCAATTTGGTTAAAAATGGAGAGTTTTGAAACTTGTAATAGAGTTATGGTGATGCTCATAGAAGGAGGCATGTCTTGGAGGAAGAGTGATGAAGAGAGAAGTCAAATGGATCAAATATAGGTAAACAAAGTTGTAGCCCTTTGAATTAGCTTTTCCAAACATCTTGAATCACCTCAATCGGACAATGGACGAAAACATTATGATCAAAATAGTGAAAGACGTGCAGAGCATAAACGGGGACAGCGAGGCTAGCGTCGCAATGAGAGCAACGAGAAGGAAGAACATCGGAGAAGTTGTCGTTGACGCCAGCCTTGGACATTGCGACGCCAACCGTCCATCTGATCGCGGCGTCGCGACGTCAAATCTGGGCGTCGCGACGCCGATTGCCCAGTAAAATGAAATTTTGATTTTTTAAAAGGAATCCGGCCCAATTCACCTCCAACTCGTCTTGCAAACTTGGGGAACTATAAATACACTTTTTGAAAACCTAAAAGAGAACTTTGGACGGCTATGAGATGCAAGGAAGCATAAGACAAAATTCTTGAAGAAATCCATCGAAAAAGGGAAAATTGACACAAGTTGAAGAAGAAATCAAGCGGTGACAATCAGTTTTTCTAAATTCTTGTCTTTTTATTCATGTTTTTCATGTTAAACTCCATGTTGTCAATTATATTTATCATGAACTAATACTTTAGATCTAGAGTTTGATGTAATCGACTTGAGACATATTTTAATTCTTAATTATCTAGCTCTTTAGAATTTTTCTACCAATTTATTTATGTTGTTTGAGTTTAATACTTTCATTTACTTGACCACTAGTTAAATGAATTGATGCGTGAATTTCGGCACTCGAGAGAGAGAAATTTATGTGTGATGATAAAACAACATAACCTAGATTTCGTGAATAAGTACGGGTCTTTGAGACTTGTTTGATTTAAGAACCACGTGTATTATAATTTCTATATATTTAATTCGAAATAGAGATATTTGAATTAAATCGTATAAATAAATTCTAGCCGGCACTCGAGAGAGGAGATATGATTAAATTCGGGTTCTTACCTATAAATTAAGAGTATGGTTGGGTTAATAATTTTAGATTGAAAAATATTATCGAAAGTGCGATGAAATCATTCTCTAGAATTTTATAATCCGATAACTTCGTTGAATTTTGCATTTGTTTAATTGTCAATTTTAGTTTATCATTATTAGATAAAAATCACAATATCATCCCATTTTGCATATCCAGATAAAGTGGAAACTACATAATTATAGTACTTAGTAGATATCAACATCAATCCCTGTGGGTTCGACGCTTTAATTTCATCACTATATTACAAAACTTGACACCGTACACTTGCGACATAAATTCACGTCATAGAAAACGCGCGACAAAGACCTACAATAATTTAACTACACATTTTATCAAATTTTTTTTTTATCAAAATCTTTTAAAAAATTAATTTAATTCAGGAGCTTAATATGCCTCCATATGATAGTGGGGACAAATATTAAACATAATTCTTCTAGCTTGACAATTTTTACCAAATACAAGTATAGTCCCCATTGCTTTTTCCATAAGATGTATCCAAATTTGGCCTTTTGAACATATTTCTCTCAACTCTAATTCACTTGAAATTGTTCTCTGCATTTGTTAATCTAGTTTTAAAGCTCTGCCAAGAGTTCAACCTTCACGTGTGGTTTACGAGTTACTGCACATAGAACGATGTTTACCCAGTGCGCACTCACGAGTAGCGGTTGCGGTTTTCTACGTAAAAATAAAAATAATATATACACACACACATGTTTCTTAAACTTATTACATAAAGATTTCAACTCTTGTAAACTAATCAAGTGAAAAGGGACTTGTTGAAAGTTGAAACTTTTTAATTAAAAAAAAAAAAGAGCACCTTAGAATTTATTCAAATACTAATCGATATTTATATAGTGCGACAGTTCTCTTTCTTTATTTAACATTTGTTCAATAATTAACGTGGATGCTTTATAAAAAAAACAAACGATATCAGATTTGATGCTGAGGTCTAAGATTTGTTCGGCATTGGATATAGCAATTGTTCAAAGATTGTACATAATATTTTGTCTATTAAGTAAAATAAGGTTAGAAGATGAAAATTCGATAGCAATTTTTTTTTCAACTTACTTCTTACTATTACATTTTTTTCCGAGTCTACTCAAATGACAAGACGTGAGTAACACATTCATAAGTATACCCAACATTTTGGATGCATATAAGTTTGATAGAAGAACTAAACATTTAGCTCATGTTCTATGAGGATTAATAAAAAAAATGATGAAATGATGGTTAAAAAGACGTTAATTACATAATGTTTTAGGTCTCAATTCAGGTTTTGTGACGAGGAAGTATTAGGGGTGTAAGCGGTTCGATTTTACCGATTTTTGACAGATTTTCAAATCAATCCGTTTAAATCGGTTTGAGTTTCTCAAACCTAAACCAAACAATTTTGAACGGTTTGAAAAAAAAAAACTCAATTTTAAACCTAACGGTTTGGTCCAATTTTAAACCATCGATTTCATTGTATATTTTTTTGTCCGTCTACTTTTATGTTATTAATTCATTAAATTCAATATATATTTGTATCTTACTAGCAATAAATCTAAAACAACTAAATATAATCATAATAATAGTTTTTTGTTCACCATTTTCAGGTTAAGACGTTACGATAATGTTACAATACATGTTTAATAAACTAAATATAAGGCCCAAAGCACCTATAAACTAAATATTTATTTGAAATCATATAGTTTCATAATACAATTATCGAGACATTAATAAGACAACACCTTCAATGATAAACTTCATGCCCACTGGATCAAAATTAAGACTTTAATAGGATCACTGAATAGATATCATCATTATTAATTCAAAACACTTAAAGAAATAGTTTAACAAAATACCTAAGCATGCAATAAAACATAACAATTAAATTGATGCAAGTATAGTTGCCACTGGAGTCATTGTTGATTTCTTTTAACTTATTAAACAGCTCATCCACATATCAAATTGTACATGAACACTTTTTAATTTCTATTGATATATTTTATCATGCATAATTCAGTCACAAAACAAGAATATATACACACAAATAGAATAGAATCATGTATATAGTAAATAAATCATTTCCATCAAAATGAATAAATTGATTTCACAATCATCCAATCTTCTATATATATAAAGTGCCTATGAAATGAAAATTATTATTTTAACAGAAAATTTAACGGAATTTGTTATTTTAACGGAAAATCTATTTTCACCGTTAGTTTTATTATTTCCATTAAAAAATTTTAACTCCATTATTGGGCTTAAAAATTTACAATTTTAAGGCCCATGGAGAAGTATTGGATGTCATGCTCATTTTATAAATACAATTCTCTCCAAAGGTTTCATAAACTTCCAATGTGTAATTGTGCATTTTATATATGCTCTTAACTCCAATAGTTTTATAAACTTCCAATGTGGGATAGTGACAACAAAAAAAAAAATGTTAAAATGCTCATCAAAATCATTTTGAAATGTATATCTAATTGACTAATTTGATTTTGAATTACAACTAATTAAATTGTAATATTCACTTTCATTCTTTCATTTATTTAATTTTCAGATTTAACTTAAATTGCACTTGATTATTATTATATTAACGTTACATATTATTTTCTATAAGTTTAAAATATTTTAATTTAACAAAGTAAACTATTTTAACATATTTATTTTTAATTTTTAGTGTTGGGACTAATTGTAGGATAATGAATCTAATTAGTAAAGATAGATTTACTTTGAATTATTTTTATGTATTTATTGCAATCGGTTCGACCCCAATTGAATTCTCACGAACTTCACGTCGGAATCATTCTCGATTGTGAACCAAAACCATTCATCTCCATTTTCAGATATCGGAATTATCAAATCCGCAAACTTTTCGTATAAATCTTATTATTAATGCTCATGTTTAGTTCCTTAATTAATAAAAAAAAATTAAAATTCTTCTAACACTAATTAGCAATATTATAGTATTATATTAAATGTTTAATAAGTATTATTTTTAAACATTAAATGATTTTATGATATAGTAAAAAATCTATTTTTTTATAATATAGGAAAAAACTATTTTTTAAAATAAAAATATATTTAATGTCTTAAAAATAATTAAAATAATATTAAAAATGTGAAACGCATTATGACGCTTATTCTTCGCATTGACACGTCTAAACTTGTGATTCTTGATTCTCAACATCGACGTCTCGCAACATATTATGCATTTTAGAACATTATTAATAAATGAATAGGAAATGCAAAAGGATTTGTACTACTACAGTTTAGTCACTAGGAAAAAATGAAACTAAAAAAATAAAATGGACGTGGAGATTATCAATTTAAAAATGCTAATAATTTACTTGACAAGGTATATTGAACTCAATGAAGAAAAAATATTTATTTATTTAGTTTTGTATTATAATGTTATCTATTATTTTATTATGTACAAAATGTTCATGATTAAGTGCAAAATTTAATATAATATAATAGTACGAAATACAAACTTATACATTTTAATTTAGAATTTAACACTATTTAAATTTAAATTAATTATTTAATGAATTTAAAAAATTATATATAAACTAAGCAAACGTGCATTGCACGTTACTTATACCTAGTAGTTGAGAGAAATGTGAAACCTATATAATTTCAAATTTTTTACCCCAATTTGTTGAAAAAAATGATTGATCTAAAACTTTATTCGTAGCAAATATTATCACCGAAGACCCATGATCTCTTTGTCTTCGATTTGGTGTGGTGCCGGTGGCTCAAGGCTGTATCGAATGTCAGCTGAATTTCATCTGAATTCTGAAAAGGAAAATGACTTTAGATATATTATGTTAGTCTTGAGATTATTATTAGATATAAATTAGGATTATTGGATAATAATAATATATATGTAATAGAAAATTAGAAATTGACAAAAATACCCACCCATGACAAAATTATTTAATTTTACATATTTGGATTTTTCAAAAAAATTCTTTTTTTATATTTTTATTTTTATATATTTTTTCGTCGGTCCGATTTGATTTTAAACCGCAATTAAAATTTTCAAACCCAAACTAAACCGATTTTTGGTTCAAAATTATTTCGTTGACGGGTCCAAGTGGCACCAAACCGACGATTTTTAAAATGCGATTTCGATTCGATTGTTCGATGCGACGAGTTTTGCTTATGGCCCAACGAGGAACTCCTGCCTCTTTTAGGTGCCTACATCTGACACGAAACGCCGTTACGAAACGTCAAAGAAAAATAAAGGAGGAAATTTATAGAAGTGGAGAGGGTGACGTATGGAGCCGCCAAACAAAACGGAATATTCTTGTTCCGTCATAAAATTCCACATTTAACACAAGTCACCCGCTTTGTATTGAAGCACCATTGTATAATACCAATTTAGCTCAAGTAAAAATATAATATTAATAATTATAGGGATTGCAGAGGAGAAAGTGGGAGGAGATACTCCATAAGAGAAAGCGGGAATCTTAAAAATTTTTGGATTTCTTAAATTTTATTTGAGAAATTGAGTAATGGAGAACAACGAGGAGAGTAAGCAGAACGAAGTTGTTGCAATTGAGCTTCCGGGTCCTCCTGGCTGGATTAAGAAGGTGTTGTTTTCCTTCTTTTTGTAAATTTGTGCTCGAATTTTTTTGACGTAATTTTATGAGTTTCGTGTTAATTTGAAGTTATAAGTGCATGCTGATGTTCATTGAAATGCGTCGGAGATTATTGATTTAGCTATGAAATGCATTTGTGGAAATTCCTAATTGTGATTGACTCGATAATTGTTAGTGAAATCGTGCTGATTTTGTCATAATTGTTGTCTTGAGCTGTAATGCCATTGGTTTGTACGAGAATTGCGAGAATTGAAGGTGTATTTAATAATTAAGATTGGACTAGGGTTTCTGCATCTGGAATGTTAGGAGCCGTGTGGTCTTCTTAATTTTATCTGAAGGAATGGAGAAAAATGGTGAGAATAAGCAGAATGAAGTTGTTGTAATTGAGTTTCTGGTTCCTCCTGGCTGGATTAAGGTGTTGATGCTCCTTAAATTTTGTGCCCTCATTTTGTGCCCTAGGTTTATTTTACACGATTATACGTGCATCTATCCTTAAAACACATTTCTGAGTGCATACATATTATTCAACATAACTTCTATAGAAACATGAAATTGAATATAAAATCGACTTACGAAACCAAGTATATATATGTAGAAGAATTCATGCCTTTCCATACTTCGTTCTTCAATTAAAACCTTTCATATAACTATAAGAAAGTTAGTATTTTTGAAACCAAATACAGAGTAAAGAAATCAGAAAGAAGAAAGAGGAGATACAAATAGTTGGATTGATCGAGACAAGTGTTGACACTTTCTCCATAAGATGAATTTGTCTCACATCGGTGTTAACGGTTTTCTGACAATCATCTCCCACGATACAACGATTATGTCTATTCATAGGAACAATCCAAATGATTTATACCAACGAGCTCGAACGAAGTTTTCTCTCTACCATAATCATGATTTTGATACAAAAAGAAATCACTTCTACAAAGTGTTTTTAAGCAAAATCAAAGTGTAAAAATGGAATGGAATAAATAATGTCCTAGGGATCCTTTATATAGAAGGTGAAGGGGGGTAGTGGAGAGACACACCCCAAAATTCAGCAATATTAGCCAAGGGTCACAGTCTTTTGCTGTCGCTCGCTCGAGTGACAGCCTCACATGCTGAATTTCGATTATCCTTTAAATTTTGGACCATAATTTTTTATTCATCCGGAATTGATTTTTAGATTTCAAATATATCTACTCGACAAGTAGAACAAATTAGTGTATTTAATTTCGTAATTTGATTATCGGATCAAATTCGAATATTTGATCGAAATTGACACAAAGTCATTTTTCAAGGGTTATACTTAACCAAAATTTCAACTCTTAAATCCAAATTCCAACAATCTCCTGTATGAATGGTAATTCCACATATGCAAATGATAATGCAAACACTAGTAGAGAGAGCGGAAAAATATTGCATCAGGTAAGGTAGCTTTTGGCCTTGGACTTTTCTTAGAGAAATATTATCGGATTTACTAGCTAATTGGTGAACGCAATATCTTGAACCATTCAGTCGTTGGTGTAAACCAAGGCAACAGTACATACAATATCTTTCCTAAACCGTTCATGATTCTTACAATTGTGTTCATTTTGACCATGAAACACTCTTGAGTTTCAAAGTGTTTAGAGAATTTTAGCCTCAAATAATTTTCATTGAAGCGGTCCCACCTCACACTTACATAAGTGATCTCCCATTAAGAATATTTTGTCCTACTCCACTTGAATTAATCAAGATATTGGAATCATTAAAAGCTTAACATAAAACATTTTGTAGATAATACTTTTTTATAATAGGAATGTGTATGAGTTAACTCCAAATGCTCATTGAATCTTCGTAATTTAGTTGTCCATTGAGCTAAGATCTTGGGATCTCCAGTCAACAAGGTGGGTTAACATTACAAAGATCCTTATGTAACAGGCTTTAAGCACATTCACCTCAATATGCAGTATACTCGATCTCTTGGTAAATCTTTTCTTAATGGATCCATGAGTTTACACCACTTGAGATCAACTCCTTGTTGTATTCTGTCCATGACATATATGTCTAGATTTACCATTATGTACGACTGATTATCTCATCAAATATAGCTAACCAACAATCGATTCATTTAATAGATACAAATTGTGGCAAAAAAATCCTCTTATGAAGCTACATGCTTCTCACTAACTTTATCTAAAGCTTTATCAATTTCCAAACACGGTTGGAGGATTCTAATAAATCATTACACTGGTCTATCATTTTTATTAGTAGATTTCTTATATGAGTATTCAATTTTCAACATTGAACTATTACAATGTATTTATGAATATTTTTCAAATATTCCAATTTGCATATCCGAACAAACGCTATAATCGGCGTTCATCCCATTTTATCCACTTTAAATTTAGTGTACATCATGTTGTGAACCATCCTTAAACTTCTAAAATGGTATAAATTTTTTCTACATTTTCACTTCATAGACATTCCTCTATGATTTGTAAGGTATGGAGAATTGAACTTGTAGAATAAGTTACTCCTACAACTCCTTAATTAGGAATGCATATACAATCTAGTAATGTTGCACTCACTAAGTTTTGAATTTTTCATACAAGTTTGCAAGTATTAATGCTTAACCCCCCTACATTTTTGTGTTATACCTGAACTTAGAGTTCATCAACTTTTTTAAAGTTCAATTCATCTATCAAATGGATAATGCTAAGTCAATTCATACTTTTGTACTTCAACCAAATTCTCTTTAATTTGATTATACAAATTTGGCCAAGGTCTAACACGTAGACCAAAACACAATTTAGGGTTCGTAAACCAACAATGCTTTCAAAGCATATACCAATTTAATTGGTTTCAAGATTGAAGTTAATATGTTGCATCAATATCTATTAATATAGTACCAAATTGAAGAAGGCTGAGCATCTTGTATGCAACTTATCAAACTTGTGACACTTCTTGAGATAGTGCCATAACAATTTGCCTTCAATTAAAGTTCATATATGTTCACAATTACTTCACATCTTTCCAAACATTTATACATGTCCAACAGATAGGAATAATTATACAACAACCGCTTTCCACTCGATTTAGGCATCATTTTAATTTGCCCTCAAAGTTTATCTACGGACTTGGTCTGCCAAACTAGACCATTTTGACCAAAAGGTCTATCCAAAATCTAAACCTTTGTGTGGATTCATAGTGGAAAGAAACCACATCTAACAATATGGGCGGGCACCAAAACATGCCTCCTCATATGAGTAATATTTTCAAATGATTGGATTGGTCAAGGTAAGTGTTTGGATTGGATTGGATTGGTCAAGGTAAGTATTTTCAAGTGATTGGATTGGTCAAGGAACACACATTTTTCAAAACATGCCTCCTCATATGTTTTGGTGCCTCCTCAAATGATTGGATTGGTCAAGGAACACACATTTTTCGATCCATGCACATGCGCTTGTCTACTAATTTATTTGTTGAACATGCACCTTTTCATTGATTAGAATTTTAGCAAATGAATTCGTCCAGAATCAATTTCAAAACAAAATTGCACCATGAAAAGTTGCGTCCTTCTAAATAAGTCATTTCTAATTAGTTTCATCCATCTTTCATTTGTTGAGGGCACAGAAATAGCACCGCCATCTATGAACATATGGATAGTGCATATCTTGCTAACCCACCAAATGGGTCCAAATCTCAATCTTTCTTCGACTATAGAACCAACAGTCTCGCTTATTGATCCCATGCCGTTATGTTATAAACTATAATGTGGCGTTGGTTTAGCTTGAATGGACACAATTTTTCATACTTAAAACTAGCCACCGAACATCAAGAGACTATTATACACTGCACAAATCTGGATTTGTATGTTACACAGTTGCACTAAAAAAATTAGACAACATCCTAATGCAAAAGTGGCCTCATGATACATGAATGGAGACCCACATGTAAGAAATGTTTTAATTCTCTTACTCATAAATCACTAATTATTTGAATCTCTCATCAGTGGGCTTCCTTAAGATTGTTGGAGATTTTACACGGATTATACGTGCATATATCCCTAAAGCACATTACCGATGATATGTGCATACATATTATTCAACATAACTTCTATATAAGCATGAAATCGAATATAGAATCGACTTACGAAACCAAGTGTGTATGTATATAACTATATATATAGACGAATTCATGCCTTCCCATACTTCGATGAAAGCCATTTCGTTCTTCAATTAAAAAAATTCATTTAACAATAAAAAAGTTAGCATTTTTGAAATCAAATACAATATAAAGAAATCAGAAAGAAGAAAGAGGAGATGCAAGTGATTGGATTGGTCAAGGTAAGTGTGTGATACTTTCTCCTTAAGATAAATTTGTTCAACATCGCTGCTAACGGTTTTTCGGCAATTATCTCCCAAGATACAATGACCACGTCTATCCATAGGAGTACTTCAAATGGTTTAGACCAACAAACTCGAACGGAGTTTCCTCTCTATCATAGTCCCGACTTTGATGCAAAAAGGAATCACTTCTACAAAGTGTTTTTGAACAAAACTAAAGTGTAAAAATGGAATAGAATAAATAATGAACGTCCTACGGGTTCTTTATATAGAAGGTGAAGAGACACATCCTAAAACTCAGCAATCTTATCCAAGCGTCGCAACCTTTTGCTATCGTCTAAGCGTCGCTCAAGCGCTAAAGGTAAAGAGCACGTTGCTTGAGCAATAGCCTCACATGCAGAATCTTGATTTTCCTTTAAACTTTAGACCATAATTTCTCGTTCATCCGAAATTGGTTTTTAGATTTCAAATATACTACGACAATTTACTCGACAAGTAGAACAAATTAATCTATTTATTTTTGTAATTTGACTATTGAATCAAATCTAATTATTTGGTCAAAATTGACATAAAGTCACTTTTCAAGGTTTATACTTAACCAAAATTCCAATTCTTAAAACCAAAATCCAACAAAAACTGCCAAAACCTTAAAATATGGAAAGATGCAGGAAAACGCAAAAAGAAACACGATAAAACATAAAAATGCTAGAACCTTAAAACAAAGACGTAAAGATGCAACAAAACGGTAAAAAGGAACAAGACGAAACATAAAATCTCCAAAACCTTTGGATCCTTCACTGTTGACAAATGGATGGAATATATTGACCAACATTTGATGAACAAAATTACGAATATCTAATGTATCTCCTTCAATTCAAAAAATAAAGTTCGAGAATTAAAGAAAATATCTGCCAATTATGCTTTTTTTGTTTATACAATGCTGCCTTTTATCTTCTTTTCCCATATTACGCATTTTAAGAAATTATTATGTTCCATATCAGATAGAACTATGGATAAAAGAAGTGGAGGGTACATTAACCCATCAAATGTGTCCATTAAACCAGATTATATGTGCATCTGTGTAATCAAGATGCAGTGGAAGCGCCAAGCTAGAGCCTGGTAATATGAGGTCTTAGTTTAAGTTTCCCGTGTGTGTCCAATCATATACGAATTTTTGCCCCAGTATAAGTGGGTTTCTTGTTGTAGCTCCTCCTCCCTGACCCCAACTTGTATGGGTAGCATGTACTACATACTCTGCTATTACGACTTTCTATGATATAATGATATATGATTAATCAATAAATATTATCTCTTTCACGTCTCAAACATACGCAATTGTTTTTTGGCTCTCTTTTTCCCTATTTTACTGCAGGAAGAGATCATTTACAAATTTCCAATTTTATTTTAGTTAGATCTTATGATGGTCCCCAATCTCTGCTTGCAATTATGCATGCTTCTGAAAATTTTTCACATCGTTGTTTTCCCCTTTCGTGCTAATTTTTTAAATGCTGCACGAATTCCTTACTTGCACTAGTTTTCCATTCTTTCATAATTTAGCTCATCTTAAGAGTTGTGTTTCCTGTGGTAATTTAGTAATATAATTGTTAGTATGGAACAATTATATATATATATATATATATTTTATCTTTTGTACTTTATAATATAGGACATGGCACGTGCCATGTTGAACACTTACCCGGAGAATGGCTCCTAAAGTATCCATCTAGCATTATAAATTTATAAAATATATAAAAATAGGACAGTATGTGTGGCTTGTCGAACCCATACCATGGAATGTTCGAGTAGTGTCTGTGTCCGACATGACACGATAAGAGTCGTATGTGGACACGCCGCTCTTGTAGGAGTGTCCATGCTTTATATCCTGAATGTTGCTGCTTTCTTTTTTTATTTCATATGTAAAGGTCCTATTCTAAATAAGTTATCGGAATTTTATACTTGACCAGAGTGTGGGTACGAAGAGTCAAAACCTTCGCTGTCATTACTTTAGGGCATTTCACACGGGATGCTTTGACTGACAGTTGGAAGTCTAAGCGGTCATCACACTTCAGTTGGAGCATTTCTAACAGTCATTTTAAGCACCCGATGATCGTTTCAACTATGGATTTACGTTAAAAGATATAATTGTGCTTCTCTCAAGGCTCTAGGATCAGGGCTGTTGTGTGGTTCTACTTATAAAACCTTTTTTTATTTTTTAGCACGGTTGCTCATCTCCGTATTAATCTTTTTTTTTTCTTAATTTGAAAGTTGGAACACACTATTTTGGTATTCATCAAGTGTTTTGAAGTGTGATGTTATACAGAAAGACGTTTAATAGTTGAATATTTGTTGTGCACATAGCAAAAGATACTTCTTAAGTTGATAAAGTTTTTGTTAATCAGCGGTACCCTTCTAGCTTCATTTGTTGTTTCGATCTTCTGTAGTTGCACTGATTTCTACGTCCACCGCAGTTTGAAAATTGCTTTCTTGTTGACCGAGATTTGTGATTCTATGTTTATGAGAAACTTGTATTGTTAAGCTGGATTCAACTTTTAAAAGAATGTCGTTTATATGTCATATTCGATGTAGCAATCTTGCATCATTGAAGCATCTTTTTTGGGAAGTTTTACTTTTTGGCAATTCTTATTTTTTGATAGAATCCAACAGTATATCTAATAAGGTGCCATTTCCCATTCAAATCCACTTCCAGAGTGGCCTACGACTAATCTATCTACAAAGCCGCTCATCCTGCCAAGAAGTTGTCCCCTTGTCAGGAGTATCTTTTTTGAGTTTTTAGTCTTTGTTTTGTTTTGAATAATTCGGAAGCTGTTATGATTTTAATATGAGGGTTTATTTTGTTAGTACAAAGACTGTGGCCTGTGGTTGTGGGTCCATGTTTTCCAAAGTTTTAGTGGTTTGAATTGTACTACAATCCAATGATCAATGAAAAGAGGGGATAACTGTTTCTTGTTTTTCCAACTTTACATTTGATTTGGGAGAAACTTGATCCTCAAAGTGCCAAGAATTTCTTTCTAGTTGTTCCATTTCACGCCATTAAATCTTTAGAGGTTGTAGTGTAGCATATAGCTCCTTGGTCATGATGGATGTAATATTGTTTACGAGAATGCGCCCTGTTTATGGGTCTGTATTGTTTCAGTTGTTCATAAGCAAAATATGAATGCAATGAAAATGAGAATTGGAATGTTGTGGACCCACTTAAATTAGGTGCATTAGTGGTAGGTTGATCCAAATTTTACCTCTTATGCAGTAATATCGTACAATTATTTTAAATAAATTCATCCGTTCATCTCTTGAACTCGGAATGGATAATATTTCCCCCTCAAGGTGCCTCTGTTGCAGTGCCTTGGGAAAGGGCGACTTTGGAAGGTGGAAGGAAATCTTACTTCCAGTCTACGTACATTATTTTTTCTTTTTTTTTTTTTTCGGTTTTATTTAGTTAGTATGACTCTTTTAACTATTATTTTTATACAAGCGCTTTTATTTTCACCTCGGATTCTTGCTAAAGAAACCTAGTTTTAAATAAAAGAAAATAGATTTCTTATTTTGTGTTTAGAATTTCAACTAAAGGTTTAAAATTTGCACTTGTTTAAAGATTTTGCAGTAAATGAGCATTTAATATGTTCTAGGTCTTTCCTGGTTGTTAGCTTATGCTGCATTTCATTCTAGATCAAAAGTTTGAGGGAAGAAGTTAAATTCATTGAGAATACATCGGGTTTGATGAAAAATTGCTTTGTAAAAAGACCCATTTTATGAGGTAGCGTTTGAATGAAAGTTGTTGGCATCTAGATCCAAGTGAAACTAGACTTGCATAAACTGAGGTTTTCAAACTTCTTGTTTTTTGCATTTTTCTCGAAACCGATATCCTAACTTGCCTTGCTTTCTGAAGTTACGTAAAGTACACTGGTATGTAATTATAGGTTTGCAAAATGGTTATTTAGGAGAATAGGGTTCTATTATGACGAAGAAGATCTATCATTTTGATGTACTATTTACTATTATTTTTTGTTTGATTGACATTTCAGGAATTAATTTTTCTTCACTAATCAAAGTATTTGTGTTTGTTTGAAATTACATGCTATCCATTTTGTCCAAAGTAATTACTTTCTTAAAATCTCTAGTTCACTCCGAAGAAAGGTGGGACGCCTAGGAGGAATGATATAGTATTCACCGCCCCCACAGGAGAAGAGATCAAGAATAAGAGACAGTTGGATCAGTACCTTAAATCTCATCCAGGAGGACCTTCAGCTGCTGAGTTTGATTGGGGTACAGGTAGACTCTCGATGTGTGTGCGTGTGTGTGCGCGCGTGCATGTTTGTGTATGAAACATGAGTATATGTGGTCTGAGCATTCTAAAGCACACAAGATATCTGATGCTGTTCAGATTGCAAGGACATAATTGAGCCTCAATTGTGTGCCATTAGACAGTTGAGAACATGCATCTGATAAGCTAAGTAAAATAACCTTCTCTGCTATTGACCTGTGCAGGTGACACCCCAAGGCGTTCTTCAAGGTTAAGCGACAAATCAAAGACGCAGGAGTTACCTGAAATTGAAACTCCCAAAAAGAAGCAAAAGAAACTCAGTGAGAAGAAGGAAGCAAAGGGGAAAGAGGACGCTGATGGAGTGGAGGGTAATGATGACAAGGATGCTGCTGCAGAAGAAACTAAAGGAGGGCCTGAAGTATCTGTGGCTGATGCAGAAAATACTGGGGATGATGATGGTGAGTTTACTACTGACAGTGCTCTCCCAGACAAGCATAGTACTGAAGACAAGGAGGAGGAGGAACCTCCTGCGGCTGATGATGTGATTGATGCAACCACTGAGAAGGTGGATGCTAAAGTTGAGGAATCCAAGGATGCAACTGCTGAGGTGGAAAGTGCAAAGGTTGAGGAATTCAAGGATGCAACAGCAGACGTGGGTGGTGCAAAGATTGAGGAGTCTAAGGATTTGGCTAATGAAATAGCAGACGTGAACATTGACGAATTAAAGGGTGAGGACCGTGCTGAAAAAGAGCTTTTGGATGGGAAGGTTGGTGCAGAAGCAGCTGCAGCAGGTAAAGACGAGTCAAAGGATAATGAAGAAAAAGAAAATATGCCCTAGAATGACCCGATCTTTGAACGAGGAACAGGAGGGAATAACATCATCTCGAGTTACTAAGCTTTTAGGAAGGTTCAAGCATTCTCACCCGGACATTTATCTTTCAGATAGGGTCCTAACCAGCAATTGTAGTTCTGTTCTGCAAATTACTGTTAGGAATTCATGGAGTAATTGATTGGTGTTGATATTTGCAGTGTCCACATCATCAATTATGCAGTTGAAGTTTCTATAGTTTCTTGATATTCAATAGACAGTTGTAGTCTAAATCTGTACTTCATCTATGCATCTTGTGTGGATTTGAATATACTGAGTAGATTTTGGTTAATGGATCTAAACAGCTTGAGAAAACAGGAAAGAAAGGTTGAATGTAGCTCAAATCAGTGGCTCCTAGTTCCTGTCTTACAGATATGAATCACTACTACAGAGTTCAATGTCTTCGGACTAATATAAACACCTTGCAGGACATTTTGGAAAGGATGCTCCCGTTTGGCTCTCATTATTTGAAATTTTAATGATTGAAGTAGTATATTTTTTTGAAAAATGTGTGATCAAAAAAAGAAATTGAGATTACTTGTAATATTATTTTATTGAAAAATGCGTCGTAGATAAGAAGAAAGAAAAAAATGAAATATAATTTTAACGAGGGCAAATGGGTCTCATTAAAAAATGAGATCAATTCTCACTATGGGTCTCATTAAAAAAAAAAAAATTTGATAGATAAAATAGAAAAGAGACATATAAGTCTCGTTAAAAAATGAGATGGTCTCATTAAAAAATGAGATCAATTCTCACTATGTATATTGTAAAAAGCCATTAGAAAGAATTCAAGTTATGGAGGAATCTCCTATGAGGGGAATTTTACCTAAAAAGCGCTCACTCAACTCAGTCCATATAAATATTCTAATCTAATTGACAATTTTGTACAAACCAAATCCAGCAGTGATGGCACCTCACTAAACTCAGTCAACATGAAAGTATAAAAAAATCGATTGTGTTACATGTACGTCACCACTTACAAATTTGTTTATCAACATATATGTGGAGAGATTGGACTGGGTTAAAATCTCGTCAATCAAATGAAGAAAAAAAAATTCTACTATCTTTTTAACATATCATCAATCCATTAAAAATTGGACTGGGTTAAGTCTTATTCATAGATAACTTAGCCATACGAGTCAAAGACCCTTACCGTGGATAAACTACCAGATTGTAGATGAAGTCCTAGTCTCACTACAACAAGAACACCCACTCAATAGTGACAAGCAAAGCACTGAACTTTTCAGTTTTGTTCCCAAAAGATCAACTCACGACATAAGAATAGCAATATGTAAACACGTAACCCGAACTACAATCTCATAAAGTAGCAGCAGTTAGTTTTGAGTTTCAAAATATAAAGAGTTATTAAGCCAGCTCCTTGGGCTTGGCGCAAACAAACACTAGTTTGGAATAAATCTGATCAGCATCACGTAATGATAATCAGTCACTCTCAGTCATCATCACTGCTGAGCACATTGCACCCTCTGGGCCCCACTGTGCATCTCTTCGTCCTCCTCATCGTAGGCCTCTTGACGCTGAGCTTGCTTCCTTCGCATCTCCTCCTCCATGTTAACATCTTGTAATGTCGTCTCCTCGCACTCCTCCAGCTCCACATCCGACAGTTGCAGAGATGGCTTTGGAGGTAGGGTTGCTTCCAAGGCTTTGACTTGCTCTGGAGTTAGAGATTCAGGGAAATCCACATTGAAATGAATGTAGAGCTTACCCTTCATGAATGGCCTCCCATGCATCGGCATCCCTTCATCATTGATGGCCTTAGTTGAATCTGCAAGGTTTGGCAAGCAAAGACACCAAAATCTTCAATAAAATATAATATACAATGGCGTGTTTATAAGGTAGCAATAGATAGTATTAGTGACATTGAACCACCACATCTCAAAGCTTTTTAGAAAGGAACAAACTTGTTCACATGCAGACAGATTCTTTTTTTATGTTTTTTCATCAAATGCCTGATACAAGCATAATTTTCAAATGGGGGGAGGCGGGACTTGAACTCAAAGCATATGTCTGCTCTCATAGTTGTCTACCACATCAAAAGCTCAGACTTTTAGATAGGGAACAAACTTATTGATTTAATTTCTCTCTTCAATAGAAGAGGAAAAATAAGTTAAAAACTTTGTTCATGGTAGCATCACAATGTGATCTCATATTAACTATCAAACATGACCAAAGGATGAAGTTCCAGAAAATAACTAACCAGGTTTCACAACTTCTCCAGGTTGTGATTTAAAAACTTTGTTCATGGTAGCATCACAATGTGATCTCATATTAACTATCAAACATGACCAAAGGATGAAGTTCCAGAAAATAACTAACCAGGTTTCACGACTTCTCCAGGTTGTGATTTGATAAGGAGCTGCCGACCATCCAAGTGAGACAGTATAAACTGGAAGCCACACAAAGCTTCAGTAAGACACAATGATTTCTCCACAAAAAGATCATCGCCCTTTCTCTTGAATTTAGGATGTTCCCTCTGCTGGAGAACAACGACTATATCTCCAGTGATTGTGTCAGGCTGCAAAGAAATACCATCAAATGAAGTATCTGTTCATCTTTTACAATCGTAGAAATTTAAAAAATACTACAAATGATACTCGAGGTCAAGTCAAGATACCGCTTCATCAGCTTCTCCGTGGAATGTAATCTGCTGTCCATTCTGCATACCCTTCTCAACATGGACTTCCAAAACTTTCTTCTCTGACACAATCTTTTCGCCTTTGCACTGAGAGCAGCGATCTTTAACATTAATCGTCTCTCCTGTTCCCTTGCATTCATTGCAAGGATGCTGCATCTGCTGGAGCATACCTGGGCCAAGTTGCCTAATTGTTACCTTCATACCAGTTCCTTGACATCCAGAGCACTTCATAGAAGCTCCAGATTTCGATCCTTTGCTGCCATTGAAAAAACACCAACAGAGGCCATTAGCTCATTCCCCAAACACGGGCATGTCAGGTACGATATGAAATGGTAGAATGACCAATTAAACTTACCCATTACACTTTGAGCAAAGGACTTTGCGGGATATGGGGATCTTTTTAGTGGTCCCAAGGTATAGGTCCTCAAGAGAGACCTTCAATGGATGTGCTACATCCTCCCCCTTCCTCTGCCTTCGTCCCCTACTGCTACCACCACCTGGTCACAAGCATATTACTCAGACAAAGTGTTCTCCAAGAAAGAGAAACTTGAAGGCTAATCAAAAGCAACAAGTTCTCATTGTCATATACTAAACATGCCACAAAAGCATAAAGAACGTTATGATATTTTCTAAAGCAGAAACAACTCACCTCCAAATGGACTTCCACCAAAGAAGGACTGGAAGATGTCAAACGGGTCATGCATGCCACCGCCGCCGCCCCCCATTCCTTCCTTGAGTGCATCTTCACCATACTGATCGTAGATCTCGCGTTTTTCAGGATCACTCAGAATCTCATAAGCATGTGCAAGCTCCTTAAACTGCAAATAAGCAATGTCTTTAGATACAAGTCTCTGTGCATTAAAAACATATGTGAGAGTGGATAAAATGTTTATATGAACCTACATGCACTAAGTATGGAGCATCAAGTCAACTCTATCATATTCTTTCTCATTCTCCATCGACCATTGATCATCTATTTCTTTCACTTCTTATTAATCCTTTCCACGAGCATGTTTGGCTAAGCTTAAAAAGTTTACCTTAAGTAAATAAGTAAGTTTTAATATCAATAAAAAAATCTGTCAGTGGAAAATATGCAACTACTTATTTTGACCTAAGAGTTGCCTCCAAAATAAGTTTGTTAATTTTTCTAATTTGAAAGTAATAAAAATGTAAGGTATGCAAAGTACAAACATGTTTATAAACAAAAATGTAATTTACTTCTTTCCAAGCTTAGCCAAACAGGCTTAATTTGAGCCTTTTCGATCTCCAGAGATCTCCTTCAATTAATTTCAACACTTAAGAGAACCAACATTTTCAATAAAGAAAATCAAATACTCAAACTTCATAATCAATTCATATAGATCCCTCTCCCATCCACAACTTACACATGCACACTACAACCATACAATTTTTCACCACAGGAATCGGAGTAAAACCGAGTAAAACAAACAACAACCCAGAAATTCAAAAATTCACCGAAAAAATTACTAAGTAAAACAACAATAATTAAAAATTAAAAAAGAAAAATCAAAAACTTCGAAATGGTACCTTTTCAGGGTCACCCCCCTTATCAGGATGATTCTTGATAGCAGCTTTCTTGTAAGCCTTCTTTAAATCATCCTGTGACGCAGTATTAGGCACCCCGAGAATTTCATAGTACTTAGTATTATCACTTTTTTTGGGAGCCCTCCCAAACATTTTGAATCAAATTAGTAGTATATCAAATACTTCCACAAGCCCAGATCAAAATGCGTAAAATTAATAGATCAATCAAGAACTATATTGGTTATATCAGTTTAGTAGGAATCACATCAAAAATGGGATACGAAGGGAGAACTCAAGAAAAAGACTCCAAGAAAGATGCCGCAGGCTGAAGAGATGTATATATAGGAGGGGTTTAACGGCTGAGATTGAGTCTATGGTGGAGAAAGATTTCGGCCGTTGGATGTTAGGGGAATAAATTCTTTTCTTTCTCTTGGGGTAACGTTGATCGCTGACTAGAGATGGACGGTTATGATTAAAATCTCCATATTGTCCTGAGAAGATTATAATAATTACACAGTTTGCCCCTAAAGTTTGTGTACAATTACTTCTGAGCCCCATATGATTTCTAAAATTACAGTCCCTCTCATCATTTCAACAACTGGATTATCAAAACTTGTATATATACATAAACTTTAAGAGCAAGAGTATGTGCTCTAAGTGTCAACCTATCACGACTCTCCTCATTTGCTCAAACTTATGACCAATTAAATAAAACACGAGCAGAACTACATGTTTGGCTAACACTTCGGGGAAATTTCCATCCAACAAATCATAGTCACGAGTGAACTTCTTTATTTTTATTTTTCTTTTTTTAAGGTTGTGTGATTTAAGTTGTATCGCTCGGACTAACAAATACAAGTTAGAATGATTACAATGGCTGCAACAAAATAAAAATTATAGTTAAATGTGTACATTCTTTCTGTGCGTTCCGTTCACTTTTTTGTCTAACTGTCTAAGTTTTATGAAATACTATTGTGTTAATTATGTCAAAAATCTCTTATACCGAATTCAAAGATCACGTATTGATTGATATCACTTGATATGAAATCAACCACCGGATTGAGATATTGAAATTATAAAACACGATAATGAAGTATTTGATCATAAGAAGAAGAATAAAAGAAGACAAGAAAATATGACAGAGAAATTAGGGGATTTTATTACACCGTAAATAATGACGACGGGGAAATATTACAATAATTCAAAAAGTTAGTGATCACTTTTCTCATACTATAAAATTATATAATAGAGCCTAATATTTATAGGGGACGTCCAAATCTCAATAGATGAGCTGTAGTTGAAGTAAAATGTCAAAACGTGTTAAAACGCGAAAAGGGTCAAGGTCGAATAACCATGTCGGTCAAGTGATAAGATAGCGACAGTGCGTCGCTCGAGCATCAGGCAAGCGACGGCAAGTGACCAAGTCTAGGGAGAAAACCTGTGAGTATTGCTCGAGCCTCGAGTGGCTGGCTAGCGAAAATGCAACGATTTTTCTTTTCGATCCATAATTTCAACATTTTCAAGTCCAATACAAATTCAAACTCCCATTAGGACTTCCAAATAGAATATCAACTTGAATAAGACTTCAAAAGTATTCTAAACTGAATTTCTCTTGACGTGCACTTCAATTACTTTAACAAGGAATTCGGGTCACACCCAAATTCTAACAAATACGTATCAGGATTCTTGACATAAGAAGTGATGAATCTTACATAGAATATTTAAGCTATTTTCATCATTTGCAAAATTCAAATTTATTGTGTGTTTTCTTGTTAAAATTAAATTTAATTATTGTGTAATTGAGTAATCATTCATCGTGAAATGAACGGCCTGAACTTGTTTGTCCATTTTATTACTTGTATGCAACACGTGTGCTCGTGGTACACTTATTTCAGCGAACAACATGCCGACATTATTTTTATAAATTTAGTGATGAAAATTCAACTACATCAAAGTTCAGCAAGCAATCAGAGACATTTTTCAAAGTATAGTTAACAATCGAAGATGTTTTCCAAAATTTAATGAGAAATGAAATACGCTTTCTTACTTGGCAATTTGGTAACAGCGTAATAGGATGTTTGTTTCACGGGTTTCGTAGCTAACAATTAAAAAGGGAATCAGACATTGTGTAAGTAACAAACCTCTTGAGACGAAATCCCAAAAATGGGTGTATTATTGGCGAAGATTTACAATTAGGGACAAACAAAATGCCTAAAAGGGGCGCAAGCACACGAGTACTAAAAAAAGAATTTTAAAGTTACACTAAGAAATTGAAATTACATATTCTCTGTTGATAGTTTTTTTATTCGGGTCCTTTCCTTCTGTGTCTTCGTTTCCTTTTTATATTTCCTTGATAACTTCTGGGTAGTAAAATTGCTCGGAATTGCTCAATTACTCCGTAACTACCCACTTTCTTCATGGTGACCGACTTGTTGGGGAGAGGTTACCTCATAACTGTTGCTATTACTCTGGCTTTCTAATAGTCCATCTTCGAATCGTGGGACATGTCGAATTTGTCTAATAACCGCTTCCATAACTGCTGGATTAGGTGACCATAACGCCTTAGATTCATCTAACTCCTGGGCGATTTGACAGTTTGGGCGATGATATGATTATCACACTGAGCGATCATATAACACCCTGTTCGCTCAACTTCTGGGTGTCTTGCACGTTTGGGTGATGATATTTCTTGGTTCCTGGGCTTCCATTAGATTCGTCAGCAATTCAATCTGCGCCCTGGACTTCCGGATTGGGCTTTACGCTTTGGGCATTTAATCTTGGGTTGCGCCTTTAGTGTGTCAACAATGTTACATGTGTTTTCCAATAACTATGCCACCAATTTTGTTAGAGGTTTGAAACGAATGTTATTATAATAAACGTCCAACGTACAACCATCCTCGTTACCTAGAACTAGGATTGAATTTGAAGAAACAGGGACAATTAATTAACTTACTTATTTTGGAGGTAACTCTTAGGCTACTGTCAAAATAAGTTGGCTAAGCTGAAAATTACTAAGATTTTCTTTTATTTAATGTTTTATTCTTAAACATGTTCAAAGAAGTTGTTGCCTTTTAGCGAACACGTAGACATGTGAGGGAAAAAATTTATTTTTATTGAACGTTGTGTTGATGTACTTATTTTTCTCGTGCATTTTCCTTATCTCTTCAACTGTGCTTTCTGTTTCATTTCATTTTATTTATAAAATTGAAACCTGTCCAATATTTTTGTATGCTAACTGATTTTGGATACGTATATTCTTGTTTTCTTAGCAAGAACCTCTAAATTTGCATGTTTTCATTTATGTTTTCTGTGTTTAAAAGAGGTACAAATGAGTTGTTCTCGCTTCACACTTCGATACTTTTACTTTCTGTATTATTTTATGATAGTCGTGAAGGTCTGTGTAGTGAATTACTTGCTCTTATTTATCGTCTGATCAAAAATTTGTTTCACTTGTCCTATGTTCAATCTATTCTCGATTGATTGAGCAAATAAAGTAAATCAACGGAAGAATGTCAACAAGTGATGAACATGAATAGCAACGGAGATTATTGCAGCGTATTAGGCTGTCGATGAACCAGGCCGACCACTTTGTAAGTTTTTTATGCATTTTTTCTCTCTGCTTAATTCTATAAGACTATCATTTGTTTTTGTATTGTTCATAGGAATTCGTGTGAGAAAACTAACTGTTGCTTTTGATATAGTTGGGTGAGAAGAATACAAACCGGCAAAAAATATAAGTATCGGAGATACGTGTGTTTTGAGCTTGTTGATGATGGTTTCGAGTTTATGGAGTATCTCTTGTCGATGCATCACTCATTCCTATCTGATTTATTCCTTACAGATCGGTGTGATTTTGTGAATTTCATTTTCCCACAAATTACTGAGTTTAGACATGAAAATTTCCATTTTTTCCCCTCTAACTCAGTTTAACCATTTTATTGTTTCTGTTTTGAGGGATGTGAGCATTTGCACATTATCTATCTTTACTTTCTACTTCTATTTAATGGTTGCAGCCAACAAAATGGATGAGCAAGTAAATTTCGATTTTCATACTTTCACTATGTTTCTTGCGTGCTGTTTTTTTCATTAATTTTGTCTGCGAAAGAAAGATCGATTTCACGCTTTAACATTTCATCTTATTTTTTCTATTCAATATTACGTTAACTAAAGTGAACATTTGTTGATTATCTATATTGGATTTAAACTTCTATGTAACGATCACTTTATCTTATACACTGTAATGTTATTGAATTTCTCTTCACAGTTCAAATGTTCTGTTTCTTTTATGCAGGTGATTGAGTTGGGATGTACGACCAATGCGAATGTCTATTGAAGAAGAAATGTTGTTTTATGGCAAGGTCGTGCCAAATGATAAAGGGCATGAAGGGTATAAGTATGATGTGATTTTTATTGTCAATCCAATAGAGGCATCATGTTCGAGTACTAACGTCGAACTTGACTTGAGAACACCAATATCGAACAATGAACCACTAGAATCTGTGCCAGGTGCTCCAGTTACACCAGCTGTAAAATGAGTTCTTTTCCACAAAGAAGACTCGGCTTGCTCCAGTTCGAAGAAGAGAAAAGGAGAGAAAGAAAATAGCATAGTTAAATTTGGTGTATGCTTGTTTGAATATTTGAGTCGATGCAGCGAAGGATTGTCCATTTTTTATTTTTTTTTTTGTTTACTTTTCTTCAAATCAGTTGTTGTTTTCCTCTTTTTTTTTTTTAAAGAAAGTTGATGAAACAGTTATGTAGCAAAATACAACTTTTAGAAGGTCGTGTAAATTTTTAGGTTATGTAATTGTTAGGTTCTGTCGTGTATTAATGGATGCTCTTTTATGATTATCTGTAAATAATGTTGTACCATGCTTGATACGTGTGATTACACCCTGTTTGGGCTCCATTGTTCCAAATTATAATTAGGGAAATAATAATTTTTTTTGAAGAATGTGTAGTTAAAAAAGAAGGAAATTTTTTTAGATTAATTTGAGAATGTGTGTGTGACAGGAAGAGAGATAAAAATAAAGTTTAATTTAATGGAGGTCAAACATGGACTACATTTAACTTCTTACTTACAGATTGGTATTACAGTTCATATCTTCGATAAATTGAATTAGTTTTGGATAAATTTAACATGCATTATACAATTCTCATTGAATACCTTTGATGTTAAAAGATAGACAAATTATATATTGTTGAGAAACTAAGCTAGTTAGAAATGAACTATTGCCTCAGACACTTAGTTCATCATTGGCATTAAAAGCATAAGGTCAAGATACAGTTTCTGTCCATCAGATAGCCTCAGAATAGTCATTCATCATAGGCCTATTATGGGAGAAAAGGAGCAGCCAGAGATAAAGCCAACTCTACTTTTATCCTCATTTGTATAAGCAGTAAATAGGATCAACAGACAATCAACAGAGCAGTAGAATAGCATAGGCAACCGTTGCTTATTATCTTATATAAGTCAACACAGTTCATTCACTGTAAATCAGAACTCATGCAATAACATTCAAATGTTCATCACTTTTACATTCAATTCCATCAAATTCAACATGGTATCAGAGCAGGTTTTAAGCCTGTAAAATCAAAGAGCCAAGAAAGTTCTTTTTCACATTCAAACCATGTCCCAACACACAGACAACACCAAAATCACAAGCATTATTCTCAATGGCAACAAAAACTATATACCCTGGTCCAGATCAGTAACGATCGGTCTCAGTGGCAAAGGTAAGTTGCAGTTCATTTCAGGCACCAAAGAAAAACCCAAGCCTATAGACCCACAGAACCCAACAGAGGCAGAAACAACCAAAACAGAGGAATGGCAAACCACAGACCACTTGGTCATGTCATGGCTGCTAAACACCATGGAGCCACACATTTCCAACATGTTTATGTATTACAACTCGTCAAAAGAAGTATGGGACAAAGCCAAAAAATTATATGGCCAACAGAAAAACTTTGCCCATATTTTCAGTCTCAAACAAGAGATTTCGAAAATCAAACAAGGCAGTCAAAGCAACATGCAATTGGTGACAGATTTAGTCTCAAAGTGGGAGGAACTCAACACATATCTTCCACAAACGACAGACCCAAACGAAATTCAGAAAAGAGATGAACATGATTTGATTTTCACTTATCTGGGGGCACTAGATGCGAGTTACGAGGCAACCAGATCACAAATTCTTCTCTCAGCCGAAATGCCAAGTTTCGATGATGTAGTAGCAACAATCGAGCAAGAGGAATCTCGAAGAAACCTCATGAACCCACAACAATCTGAAAACTCTGAGAACAATCGAGCCTTCAAAACCCATTACACAAACCCCAATTTTAGAGACACGGCCAGAACGAAGGGGAACACAACAGCCGACTGGTGCGATCACTGCAAACGTGCAGGACACAACCAAGAAGGCTGTTGGATCCTTCATCCTCATCTCCGGCCGGCGAGAAGCAAAGGGGAGAGAGGGAACTGGAATGGTGCTCGAAGGGAAAGGCGATTTGGAGGGTTTGGAGGGACGAACAGAGGGGTCGAAGGGAACCCTAATGAAAGGGATGGATCTGGAATGGGGCTTGGACATGAAACAGGGCTTAATGGATCCGGAATTGGGCCTAAAACTGGGCCTGGACCTGCTGGACACACTGGACCTGCTGGACACACTGGACTTGGGCTTAATGGACCTGGTGGATTAGCTGGACTTGGGGCCATTGGATTTGGGCAAGAAATAGCCCAATCTAATTTAAATGAAGGAAGTGGGCCCTCTGGAGCACCAACGGCCCAATTGACACAACTACTGGCCCAACTGAATGGTTTGTTACAACAACAAACTACTCCAGGTTTTGTACTTTCCAATCCCGATTTAAATATTTCCAATATGTCTAAAATTGCTAATTTCTGTCAAAATACGGATAAATGGATCATTGACTCTGGTGCTACCGACCATATGACATGGGATACGAGTAAAATACAAAGTATTACACAGATTAAAGAGCCTCAACATGTGACTGTTGCGAATGGAAATAAAGCCCAAATTTGTGGTTTAGGAACAGCAAAATTCTTTTCAAAAGACGTGAAAAATATTTTATACTTACCGGGATTTAATTCAAATCTACTATCTGTAAGTAAAATAACTCAAGATTTAAATTGTAATGTTATATTCTCACCAAATAGAGTAACCTTTCAGGATCGAGAATCAGGGAAGAAGATTGGTGAGGGTTTTTTAAAAAATGGACTTTATTACCTTGAAGAAAATTCCAATAGATGTCATGTGTCGGTCAGTTCTACCTATCATGACAAGTTGCTGCATTGGAGATTTGGCCATCCATCTGATCAAGTTCTAAATAAATTATTTTGTTGTAGTCTTGACTCTAGTAATTGTGATATTTGCAAGTTTTCTAAACAAACTAGGTTGCCTTTTTCCTTATCTACTCATGTATCGGAAAAATGCTTTGACTTAATACATTCTGATGTGTGGGGCCCGGCGCCTGTGGATTCTTATAACCACTTTAAGTATTTTGTTACATTTATCGATGATTTTTCTCGTACTACTTGGCTTTACCTTTTAAAAGGAAAAAATGAGGTTTACACATGTTTTCAAGACTTTTTTAATTTTGTTGAAAATCAATATGACGCAAAAATCAAGATCTTTAGATCTGATAATGGGACAGAATATGTTAACAAAAATTTCTCGGAATTCTTCAAATTAAAAGGGATTCTCCATCAAACTACATGTATTAACACACCTGAACAGAACGGAGTCTCCGAAAGGAAAAATCGTCATTTACTTGAAGTTACTAGGTCACTCCTCTTCCAAAGTAACGTTCCAAAATCCTATTGGTCTGATGCCGTGCTAACAGCCACCTACCTTATAAATAGACTACCGAGTGCAAGGCTAAAAAATATGAGTCCTTTAGAAATTCTGAAGGGTCGGAAAATTGATCTTGATCATATACGTGTTTTCGGTTGTACATGTTTTGTACACATAAAAAGACATGACAAATTTGATAAAAATTCTGTTAAAACCATTTTCTTAGGATATTCTTCCGAAAAAAAGGGATATAAGTGTTATGATCCCAAAACTCATAAACTGTACTTCTCAAGAGACGTTTCCTTTTTTGAAGACAAACCCTACTATCTAACATACGAACAAGAAAATGCTCAAGGTAAACCAATTATGTTACCTCCAATAAATTTTGTTTTCCCGGAAGAAATAAATGTAGAACAGGTTGGACGTGCGGAGGAAGAACAAGTTGGTACCATAGATGCAATTTCTTCAGGGGGAGAAGAAGATGAAGAAAATGAACCAAATGAGGAAACAGTTCAAGAAGAAATTGGCTTGAGAAGATCCACTCGACAAATTCTACCTCCTGCCAGATTAAGGGATTATGTATCCCATCAGGTGATGTATCCAAATGTATCCCATCAGGTAATGTATCCTATTCAACAATTTATTTCCTATAAAAAGATTTCTCCTGAATATCGGGCCTATTTGGGTAACATATCCAAACAGGTCGAACCAACCAACTTTAATGAAGCCACCCAGGATCCTATCTGGCGTAAGGCTATGAAGGAAGAACTTCAAGCTTTAGAAAAAAATGACACGTGGGATATTGTCTACTTACCGAGGGGTAAAAAACCTGTAGGCTGTAGATGGGTTTACAAAATCAAATACAATAGTAATGGCACGATTGAAAGATATAAGGCGAGGTTAGTTGCCAAAGGTTTTACCCAAACCTACGGCATTGACTACCAAGAAACCTTTGCACCAGTAGCAAAAATGAGCACCGTTAGAATTTTATTATCCGTAGCCACCAACTTAGGATGGAATCTGTTTCAAATGGACGTTAAAAATGCTTTCCTTCAAGGTATTTTGGAAGAAGAAGTCTACATGACTCTTCCTCCAGGCCATAAAATTACTTCAAATTCATCACTAGTCTGTAAGCTAAAAAAGTCTATCTACGGCCTAAAACAATCTCCAAGAGCATGGTATGCTAAGCTAAGTTTCTCCCTTTTGAAAAATGATTTTGTCAAAAGCTCAGCCGATTCATCTATGTTTGTCAAACACTTACAAAAATCCATTACTATTATTCTTGTCTATGTTGACGATATCATCATCACTGGAAATGATAATGAAGAAATTAAAAAGGTCAAACAACACTTAAAAGATGAATTTGATATCAAGGATCTTGGAAAACTCTCATATTTCCTCGGAATAGAAATAGCTCATTCCAGCAAAGGCCTATTTCTATCCCAAAGAAAATATGTTATTGACTTGTTAAAAGAAACTGGTAAACTAGGAGTTAAACCAGCCGGTACCCCAATGGAAACCAATGTTAAACTTGGAACAGAAAATGGTGACTTACTACCTGACATAGGACAATATCAAAGGTTGGTAGGAAAACTAATCTATCTTACGGTTACCAGACCTGATATTGCATTTGCAGTAAGCGTTGTAAGTCAATTTATGCATGCTCCACGTACCAGTCACCTGAGTGCAATTGATAGGATACTAAGATATCTTAAAGGCACTCCAGGTCAAGGTATTTGGATGCGAAAAAATAATTCTAATACTGTAAATGGTTTTTCTGATGCAGATTGGGCCGGGAGCTGCGATAGAAAATCAACCACAGGCTTCTGTACCTTTGTAGGTGGTAACTTGGTCACTTGGAAAAGCAAAAAACAAAATGTTGTAGCAAGATCAAGTGCTGAAGCAGAGTATCGTGCCATGGCATCCACAGCAAGCGAGCTAACTTGGATCAAGCAGCTACTTAGAGACATGAAGACAGAGCATATAGAAACTATGCAAATGTATTGCGACAATCAAGCTGCGCGACATATTGCATCCAATCCAGTCTTTCATGAGAGGACCAAACACATTGAAGTCGACTGTCACTTTGTCAGAGAAAAAGTACAGTCGGGAGAAATAGAAACACCATTTGTTAGAAGCAAAGACCAATTGGCAGACATCTTTACAAAGGCACTCGACAAAAACAGTCATCTTAACATTCTTGGCAAGTTGGGATCAATTAATCTATTCGAACCCAACTTGAGGGGGAGTGTTGAGAAACTAAGCTAGTTAGAAATGAACTATTGCCTCAGACACTTAGTTCATCATTGGCATTAAAAGCATAAGGTCAAGATACAGTTTCTGTCCATCAGATAGCCTCAGAATAGTCATTCATCATAGGCCTATTATGGGAGAAAAGGAGCAGCCAGAGATAAAGCCAACTCTACTTTTATCCTCATTTGTATAAGCAGTAAATAGGATCAACAGACAATCAACAGAGCAGTAGAATAGCATAGGCAACCGTTGCTTATTATCTTATATAAGTCAACACAGTTCATTCACTGTAAATCAGAACTCATGCAATAACATTCAAATGTTCATCACTTTTACATTCAATTCCATCAAATTCAACATATATTGTGCTAATTCACTTGCAACCTACGTGCAATGTTCGTGCTCCAACTAGTAAATTCATCGAGAGGCAAGAAAAAGGAAAAAAATACAGTTGCATGAACTCCAGATCCTAGAAACATTGCAAAAATGAACTTAACCCAGAAGTTTTTCATTTTATTCTTCTCTCCATCCACAATTTTCAGCAAAATCAACCCTTAGAATGTTGATGAAAACCTCAAGAAATCAGTGAATACCCTAGAAAAAGTAGTGAAGATGACTAAAGGAGATTCTGCAAAAAAATATGACTGGGAAAGTGCAGCATTTGCTTGGTTCAAGCCCCCTTAACTGCGAAGGAAGGTGCGAAACATTCACGCCATGCGTGCTAGTTCTGGTGTCGGTGCTGCCGGAAAAATCAGTTCAGTTTGAAGTTCAAAAGCCTCAACTGCTATTCACAAATTTGGATGTGCGGATGCGATCGCAACATATACATGCCGCCATAGTTCTGATTGTATCTCAATGGAAATTATTATTTGAACTTTTGAAATATCATTTTTTATTATGTAAGAATAATTGCAGTCTCACTATTTTGTATTTCTTCAAACTCTTCGATCCTTTCAATTCGAATTATTCCTTTTTTTTTTTTTCCATGGCAATTGTTATCAGTCACATTTTTTAAAAAAAATGATGAATTTATAGGATAAATCGTACCAAACATTTTAACCTTTATTTTTTCGTTTGAAATTCCAAACCTTGGAGCTAATATGCAACATAAAGTCATTTGAACGGTTTCTATCCAAAGAATCGTCACTTGATAAAAAACTACGACTGGATCTTCATTTCACCATTAATAAGAAGGATAAATTGATCTCATCGTATTTAATCAATTAACTAGGTGCAAGCAACGTGCAATGCACGTTTGCTTAGTTCATATTTAATAGTTTTGTTTAAGAATTAATTTGTTATTAATAAAGATGTAATTTTTTTGGTTAATTAAATAATTAATGATGTAATGTTTATGTAATTGATAAATAATTAAATAAAATGCTTCTCTCTGTCATCTCCAACCCAAAATCACAAACAGAAAACTCAAGGTATGTTAATGGGTAAGAAGATGAGTTTACTTAGACTCCGTTTGATTCTCATTAATGTAGAATGAGAATGAAAAATTTAGCCGTTATTGGACCCCACACAAGAGATAGAAATTTAAAATTGATAGATTGATGTGATGGATAACGGTCATATTTTTTATTTTTATGGGTTTTTAATGAGAAACAAACGGAGGCTTAAACTTTTTGCATGGCTTAAGTCTTTACTCTTTTTTAAGTAATAATGCAATTCATTTTATCGTTAAAGTATGATATGTATTACGATAATATATGTATATCACGTGTTAAACTTAGTATTGGTAAGTGATGAGTAAATTTTCGAGCCCGAAAATATTTTAAGGGGGTGAGAATGTAATACCCTGAAAATTTTCATAAAATATAATTCAATTTTTATATACTATATTTTAATATTTTGAAAGTTATGGACTAAATGATACATTTATCAAATTATATTTTATTTGTGTCAAATATTTAGATATTGATGGAGTTATCGTAAATATATGAATATTGGTCTCGTTGGATAAATAGTAATTAGATATATAAATCAGATTCGAGAAAAAGTCGATTTGAATAAGTTAGCTCCAAGATATTTTAGTTTGAAGGAATTATCAAAAGTTAATTTATTTTTATTATTATTTAATTATAATTTTGAAAGTAAGGGGTGGTGAAAAAAGATTTTCCGTTAAAACAATAAATTCCGTTAGTTTTTTCCGTTAAATCAAGAAATTCCGTTAGTTTTTCCGTTAAACCAACAATGTTTTTAGTTGATTTAATTAATTAAATTATGAAGAGATCAATTTGCCATTCTTATTAATGTTCAAATGGAAGTTCAAATTTATTTTTATAATCAACTAACAATTTGTTGGACTAAATCCGTTAGGAGACCTTGTGCTGCATTGATTTAGAATTATTCTGCATGAAAAAACAGGCAGGAAGTGTACGGCCGTTTTTTTTTTTTTTTTGTCATCTTTTAATGATAATATACCAAGTGTCCATCTGTATGATTTTTGTGAAAAAAAAAATTTGTACCTACAGCATTGTTGATTAATTTATTGAGACTTCGAAGCAAAAATAAAAGGCTTGGGACAAATGGTACTTTTTAAAAGGTTTAAGGCTTATACTGCAATTTACCCTAAAAATATGGTATATGGAAATATGTAAACCTTTTTGACAAACTAGTGAGAAGTATGTGTCGTAGTATAGTTGGCTACGTAATAATGTGACCGATTTTTTGTTATTTTTTGAGATATCACCGATTAAATCTTATTTAACAAAACTTTTTCAATAGAAAACTCAAAAGTTTCAACGAAAAATACACAAATAAAAATTAGAAACAAAATGAAAAATTATTCATATAAACAACCAATATAAATCAAAACAGATGAATATGAGCTCAATAGTGAATATGTTAATAAGAAGGATGACATGAGTACAATGACATTAAAACATACATGGGCAGCGGGGACAACGTCGGGGTTGCGATCGATGGGGCAGTGCTCTCATGGGTTCGGGGCAACGCCCCAAACGGTGATCAACTTGATCGGTCAGGTCGAGGGGACAGTGCCCCCTCGTGGGGTTCGAGGGCAACGCCCCTCATGGCAAAAAATAAAATTTAGTATTTGGCAAAAAAAAAAAAAAAAGTAATTCAGTAATAATTTCGGAAATCGCAACACGTGGTACAAAGTATTTTTCCCCTTTAATATTGTAGTGAAGAAATATAAAAAAAGAATTTTACATACATTTTATTACAATATAATTATCAATTAGCACATTGCAACAATTATAATATAATCCGATTAAAAAAAGAAGGAGAACACCCTTTTGAATTTAGCCATCTTATTTTATTTTTCTTTCCTTTCGAGACAAATTTTAGGCTAATAAAATAATATGTATTATGTATCTCAATGTTAAAAAAAAAAAAAAAAAATGGTCTTCACGCTATTCTCTAGTTTTTTTTTAAAAAACATTTTGAGTTAAAACCAACCTAAACCTATGATTTCCATACAATCCATTCCGATTCAAATTCACAGAATTTCCAACAACTCCTTGACAATTCATCGTTAATTTCATTATTCATTCATAACAATTCACAAATCACAATACTAAATATGTAAATAACAAATCAATCTGTAAAAATATACTAAAAGCTCAAAAGTCTGAAATTACAAATTCAAATTTACCTCGGCACTGCATTACAAAACTTGTACACACACACATATAGTATAGTAAAAAAAACCTCCATCCTTGGCAACAATGTTACTGTTATTGACGTCCAGAGCTCCGAGGTCAGTTAGATCGAATTAATGCACGTGATGACCACATGATAGTATGAGCTCGGTAGCGGGAGGTCGGCTCTGATGATTAGCGTGCCCGAGAAGATTGTGTAGTCTTTGAAGGGAAGAGGATCCTAATGATTGCAAATCACTAACAGAATAAATAAGCTAACCAATCAGAAGAGCCCACAGGGAATAGTCTTACATCAACGTACACATCAACTTTTAATCAAAATTATTAGACCCCTTTTTCCAAGACACTCATTAATTACTGAGGTCCACCTGCAAGATTTACTCATCATGAGGATTGCCAAATCGAGCTCGGTGGCCAATTAAATCATTCCAACATGTGTACTTCCCCAACTCGAAATTGCAAGTGACAAGATAAGAAATTAATGAAGCATGTATATTTTCTCCTATAAAAGAGAAAATAGTAAGGAAGAAAGGGCATGACGACTTTGACACATAGCATATCTTCGTGTAATATCCATATTTCAAATATCTCCTAGAAATATAGAAAGGATCGATGAAATTACTTGTAATGTTGTATTAACAATGAGTCAAAGTCGTATTCTTCTTTACAGTTGGCTTGAATCTTGTTCATACAATTTTCAACGTCAACAGATGCCATCTCCACAATTGGCTAAGATTTCTAATACCTTATTATTCTTCTACTTATGGCATCTTCTTGCGATTTCTCGACGGTTGTATTGCTACAGTTTTGATAACTCAAACCTCCAAAATGGCCGGAGGAAAAGCGAAAGAGAAGCTCAAAGATTTCGAGGCCTGCTTCGATTTGACGGTTTGATTGCAGAATTTTGAGAAGGAAAATTGAGGCTTTGGGGAAAGAAATGAAAATGGGCAAATGAAAAGAAATAAAAAAATCTGAAACGATGTTGTAATGATTGACGATAGGAAATTTTGATACGTATAGACTCTTTTATATTGTTAAGGATAAGGAAATGGAGCCATACTCATATTTCTGTAGATGATATGATTTCAATAAGAGTTAATCTTCTCATACAAGGGAGATTGCCAGGAAAAATGCTAGAGAGACAGGTGGCGCCTGTGCACTAGTTGGGATAAAATTGTTTTGTCTAAGGTCCATAAATATGTGCCACATATCTCTCTGTAATGCAACTTGACGATTTTCCAGGTACGTGTAGTAGGGTTGTTTCAATAAACACAAAGTTTTTAATATATCAACCACTTTGTTAATTATATACGAATCATAACGCCCGTTTAACTCCCATTATTCCACATTATCAAGATGTTTGGTGGGGATTAAAATTAAACTTTTAGTATATTGTAATAAATATTTTTGAAATATGTGTTTGAAAAACTATGGGACCCATGAAAGATGTGGTTAATATTGATTGTTTGACTTTGATTTAGATTAAAATCTGATTTTAATCCGCACCAAACAAGACCTAGAATAAGAGGAATAGTAATTTTTGGGAGAATGCATGGTTAAAAGAAGAAGGAATTTTTTTTGGAATTACATATAATATTAATTTAATGTAGAATGTATGATTGATAAGAAGACGAAGAAAAATGAATTATAATTTATGCGGGGAATAATTGGGCCAAAGGGGGGCATAATGATAACACGAGTTTAGACCCATCAAAGGTTCAGTTTTCTTCCAATTCCAAAATCGTTTCAATGAAATCAGACCTAAACGCGTTTTATGTACAAATTCTCATGTTAACGACTTTAGTCGAAATTGGGGCAAATTTGAGAGAGAACCAATCCCACCTCTAAACCCACCACAAGCATTTGCGAACTTGTACACGCCCGCCTCCTCTCCGGCATCCACCGCCATCGGAACAAGTCACACACACACACACACGTATATATATATACACACATATACATACATACATACATATATAGAGAGAGGGAGAGAGAGAGAGGATTAGAATTATTGATCTCCGTGCTATTATTTTGCTTTTGTTAAATTGAACTGGTGAGGAAGAAGAAAGAAAGAGCAACAGTAATTAATTATAATGGGGAAAGGTGATAAAAGTGGGGTAGGTAGGGCTTTGGTGAAGCACCACAACCAAATGGTTAAGGATTCAAAAGAGAAGGGAAAATACTACCGGAGCCAGCACAAGAAGGTGCTGGAGTCTGTGACAGAGGTCACCGACATCGACGCCATAATCGAGCAAGCCGACGAAGCCCACCGACTCTTTTCCGACATCAACCCTCTAGCCAACCTCATCAATTTGTAAGCTCTAACCCATTATTCAATCTGATTGTTTGTATAGTTATTGTTTTTATTTAGAAATTTGTCCTTAGTTTATCTTAATTTGTTATCTGTGATTATCGTAGAGTATGCACTCGTGCTGTTTTGTATAGTGGTTTAGCTTTAGTTAAAGGAGGCTTAATGTGCTTGGAGCGGTGTATATTTAGGCCATTTATGTGCTCATAAGTGTTTCCTAAATGCATATGCACAGATGAATTTCCTCATTATCATTAAGGAACTAATTTTCAGTGCGAACTGAGAAGGTTAAAATATAAATAAAGGAAATGTGAAAGATGGAGCTTTTATCCATATGGTTTATGTGGGAATCAAGAGAGGAGTGGCTAAAAGAGTGAAACTAAGTTGTAAATTTATGAGCTATTTTTTCTTATTCTTTTACACATAAGTGCACACTGATACAGACAAACATACCACAAATAACTAAATTTAGCTTCTATTGTAGTGTCAGGAAAAAAAATGAAGGGAAAATAATTTATCTCATCACTTTACACTTTTCTTGTTTTCTTCACAGAGTTCAGGAGTTAAATGGAGAATTCAGGCATCTTCTGTTCTTTTTGAGTCATTCGCTTGAGACCTACCTCATTAGTACATCTAGTTAGTCAGTGCAAATGGTTGTCTTCAGCTAGAAGTTTCATAATCCTTTAGTGCTTTGATATTCGTTGTCTGCACGTTTATATGCGTTTTATCCTGGGCTTTTTTTATTTTTTATATGTATTATTGTAGTAATTTTTAAATGTTGTTTTCTTATTAATAAATAAATATTGTGTTATTATGGGAATAGGGACCCTGCTTCCAGCACTGGTCAGATGACTCCTGAGGAGAGGAGGGAGCAACAGAAGAATGAGGAGGCATTGCATGCTAGAAGTCTTCGTGTTCCTCGCAGGCATATATATTTTTTTTTATTGGATATTATTTTAACTTTCTGTTGTTGAGTATAGGGTTCATAATTCTACTTCTTTTTCAGGCCGCCATGGAATGCTAAAATGTCTGTAGAAGAGCTCGATACCAATGAAAGACAAGCTTTTCTATCTTGGCGCCGAAGCCTTGCTAGGTCAGGCTCTCTGATATAAATAACCAGTATTTATGGAATGAAATCACAATTGTATTTATGCACTTTTGTAACTAGTTGCATATATATATATATATATATATATATATATATATATATATATATATATATTCTTTCTTTCCTTTTATTGGAAGAATGAACGAATAATTTCATCTTTGTATATCATAAATTGGTAGAACAGTTAATTCAAGCTAGATAAATGGATGCCTGCATCTGTTTTATACATACATACTTTATTTGGCGATTTCATGTTTCGTGCTTCTAATATGGCATCTTCATCTAAGATGTTTCTACATTTTCTTTTAGTGTAATGTGGTAATCTGTTTTGTTTTTATTTTTCATTCAACTATAGACACTTTGTGTTTATCATTGTAGACTTGAGGAGAACGAGAAGTTGGTCCTTACTCCATTTGAAAAGAACCTAGATATATGGAGACAGCTTTGGAGGGTGGTTGAACGCAGTGATCTGGTGAGATAACATTTTCTCCAAGTTATCTACTAATTAAATTGTCTTGATATGCACTGTTAGTGAGGTAACTTAGCATATTATGGTTTCATAGTTTTCATTTAGCTTTTAAGATGACAAAAAGTTTAATTAGCAGACTGTTGTTTACTTTACGTTCATATACCTGGGTGACTATGGAATTATTGAGAAGATGTTTTAGTTTTTGAGTTGGAAGATTTAATTATTTATTATCTCTACTGAAAAAAATTTGTCATGTTACTGCTTGCTTGACTGTCATCTTGGTATTTTCACATGGTTTTGTTTTATCATTTTCTGATGGCATATGTGAAAGATCTCAATCACCTCTGTTGATAGCGACTGGAACCCTGTGAAATATTCTTGACTTGCTTCTGTCACTTTATTATATATTATGTTTATGAGAAGGGATGTCTCGTGGTGTGTCAAACTATTTTGGGAAAATTATTGCCCATCTGAGAAAGAAGTCTTAATAAGTTATCTTATATCTACGAGGAAAATACTTTAAGCCCTTGTTTGAGCCCCATTTTGGGGAAAATGCGTTTTGGAATAGTGTTTTTTTTTTGGAGAATGTGTGGTTAAAAAACAAGAAAAAGATTTCAGTCTACGTGTAAAATTATTTTATTGGAGAATGTGATGTTGAAAATGAATTTTGGAAAAAATGAGTTTTTGGAAAAATGGGACTCGAACAAGGGCTAAATATCTCACCTCTATGTTGAGATTGTACTGCAAACAACAAATTATGCACAATATGAAAAAAAATTTTAACTTCCTTTTGGAAAATGGAAACCTTCCTTCAATGGACTTCCTACTCAATTATGCTCACTAAAGAGTTTTTATAAATTTTATGAAACTTCTGAAGAATTTCCCCCCATTTTGCCTTCAACCCTCACACGTGTTAATTCTTTTGCGCTATCTCAGAAGCTGTTATTATAGGATTAATCCTTTTGATGACTATGCCTTATGATGCATATTTTGGTACAAGTTTCTTGTACATGGTAGAAATAATCCAATTAACCAGATAGGCATAGGGTCTTCTCATATTTGTTTGGAAATTAATGGTGATTGGCATTGGTTTAAATCAATCTAAAGAGTAATTCCCTCGATGCTGAATTGTCTTTGAGCTTTCAGTTTTCTTTGTTTTGTTTCCATCTGGTTGGTACATCATGCTGTTTGCAGGATTCATTGGTGGTTGCAGGGAACCTAGATGCATTTAGAAGAACATTTGAACTTATAAGATTCTTTAAGAAACTCCAAGGCTCCAGAATGTATAACGGGGAAATATTAGGATTGGTTTCATTTAGTATGATATTCAGTACTTTTTTTTGACAATATTTCTTCTGCAGATGCTTTCTGTTAAAGCAGAATTTCTAAGTGACACGATCGATGTCCGATGATTTTGTTCTGCATTTTGAATTTTTGATCCATATAGTTGATCTCTAAGAAAAGCATAGTTAACCTCCTTACACTGCATTAGTAACCTATTATACAAATTACAAATGAACAGTTAACTTGTAGCTCTGTGTAGTCTTGCCGATGGCTTCAAGAAGGGAAGGATTACATATTTTGAAGACACCATCGACTAGTTAATTCATCTTATGATTTTATAGTTTTGATTGAACATCAATATCCTTTCTAAATATTTGGCTTACTGTATGTTTTCATCGATGCTGCACAATTGAAATGATATCATATGGGTTTTCTGGGACTAGGAATTCAGACCATACTAATTGCTTGGTGAAAGTTGTTATTGCTTTGAACCAGCAATATTACTGATCCTCCTTTCCTTTGGTTTTCTTTTATACTTTGTTGTTTACATTATGTAATGCTGATCTCTCTCGCACTCTCTCTCCAAACAGCTTGTAATGGTCGTCGATGCACGAAACCCGCTTTTCTATGGCTGCCCTGATCTTGAGGTAATACTGGAGATATTTTTCAAAAAAATTGCATAGGATGTAATAGTAGTATAAAGAAATGGGAATATCGCTCATGGGGCATCTCCATTTTGCCTGTAATTTAGGAGGATGAAATAATAATGTATCATATAATATGATTTTCAGTATACAGCACATTCAGTTTTGTTCAAAGAATTATAATGATTACCAGCATTTGACTCTTGGGAGTAATACAATTTAGAAGGGTTCTATAAATAAATTTGTCATTCTTATGAATATATCTAATGCATGTTCAGTCTTCCAATGTCGAGTTTTTCTATTATTGCATTTACTTTATCCAAATCCAGGTATATGCAAAAGAAATTGATGAACACAGAAGGACTTTGCTTCTTGTCAACAAGGCAGATCTTCTCCCATTTTCTATCAGGTTAATATCGGAATGATGCCTTTGTAGTTTCCTTTCGGCATTTCTTATTTTTAAACACATCATGGTAAATTTTGTGCTTGATCTTGACAGAGACAAATGGTCAAACTATTTCCGCAAACATGGGATTCTCTTTCTTTTCTGGTCGGCTAAGGCTGCTTCTGCAGCTCTGGAGGGGAAAACACTCAGTTACTCCAATGGGATGCAAAGTAATCTGCAGCAGTCAGTTGATGCTGATACAAAAATATATGGCAGGGATGATCTTCTGGCCCGCCTGCAATCTGAAGCGGAGGAGATAGTTTCGATGAGGAATGGATCAAGATCTGATGTCGGAGCCTCGAACAGTGTAGTAGTTGGATTTGTTGGGTATCCCAATGTGGGGAAGAGTTCAACAATTAATGCTTTGGTAGGGGAGAAGCGGACAGGTGTTACGTCTACTCCTGGGAAGACAAAGCATTTCCAGACTTTAATAATATCCGATAAACTTACTCTCTGTGATTGCCCCGGATTAGTGTTTCCATCCTTCACAAGCTCGAGATATGAGATGATTGCTTCTGGGGTTCTGCCCATTGATCGCATGACTGAGCACAGGGAAGCTGTACAAGTTGTGGCAGATCGAGTACCTAGGTCAGTTATTGAAGAGGTTTACAAAATCACTTTACCAAAACCAAAGCCATACGAGCCACAATCCCGGGCCCCCTTGGCTGCAGAAGTTTTGAGGTCATACTGTGCTTCTCGTGGATATGTTGCTGCTAGTGGACTGCCAGACGAAACTCGAGCAGCACGCCAAATTTTGAAGGATTACATTGATGGGAAACTTCCTCACTTTGAAATGCCACCGGACGAGTCTAATGATGAACATTATATAGAGGATGCTGTGGGACCCAGCTCCTCAGAGGTGCTCGACTCAGATTCATCTGATGGTGAAGTACTTCCAAATGATGAACATGAAGGTGCACCTAGTCTAGAGCATGTATTGGATGATTTGAATTCATTTGACCTGGATAATGGGTTAGCCTCCCTCAAGGCCCCGGTTCAGAGGAAATCCTCCAGTGCTCCCCATAAACAACACAAGAAGCCTCAGAGAAAGAAAGATCGATCGTGGAGGGTAAGAGATGGTGAAGCTGATGGAATGCCGGTCATTAGGGTCTTCCAAAAGCAGGTAAATACAGGCCCTTTGAAGGATTGATAGGTTCCTGCTCTGTAAGATGTTTTTCCTTTCCTGGGCTGGGTCATAATTTGGTGCTTGTTTCTACCTCGTGGTTTGGTTCGTTTTTCTTTATGTAAACTGGTGTACTTGATAGATTGAATTATTATGTTATGGTCATGGACCATATACAGTGGAGGATTAATGCTATATTTTCTAGAATCACGTGTCTACTCCAAATGGAAAGAATTAGGGGTTTGAAAGGATATTTTTGGTTAAGATTGCGGAATTGGCTAAGCATTTTATCTGAACAAATATAGAACCAGTATTTATGGTTTGGTTACATGTTTATTAGGGATGGCAAAACCCGAACGACCCCGATTCTCCGAACAGGACAGATTCCCTGCCTTGTCGAGGTTGGGGCGTTTTGGGGCAGGATTTGCTGCGATGGACCGTACATGGAATAATGTCCCCGCCTCTCCCCAAATGTTCTCTATCGGAATAATATTTTTGGTATTCTATTAACAATAAGAGACCAACGTCAGCATAATTAGCATAAAAAGCCTTGGATATATCTCTTGGCAAGGATATTCGTGAAAAACTAGTGAGCTGACGGTTATAATAATTTGAGATCCTGAAGGCTAGAGGTGTCCAAAATATCCGAATCGGACCGGACCGAACCCGAACCGAACCGAGCGGTTCTTCATAAGTTAAAGACCCGAACGGGTACCCGAATCGAGAACCGAAAGGTTTGGGTCGGGTCTCGGGTCTAGACCAAGAACCGAAGAACCGAATGAGACCCGAAACTAAATAATTTTTTAATATTTTTTTATTGAATTAATTAAATTATTTTATTTTTTCTAAATAAATTAACAAATTAATTAAATAAATAAAATCATTTCATAATTTTTTAACTCCTAAAACAGTTGAAGCCTTAATTTGTACATAAAACTGGTTAAGAGAAGATTCTAAACTCTTGAAAGTTTCCCAAGATGAAATTTGTATTGAAAAAACAGAGTTATATGAGGGCATTGAGACATGTAATAGATATATATTATGAGTGTGTTTGGTATATATTTTAATCCAATTAAAATTGAAAATATAGTCGTTATTGGGTCCCACGCGTCTAACAAAAATCAATAATAACGGCTAGTTTTTCAATTTTAATATGATTTTAATCCCTACCAAACACACTCTATATTTTTTTTATCAAATCTTATTAGTTGAATATTTTTTAGTTTATTTGTTTGTTAATTATGCTTTTTCAATTCTCGTAGAGTTTTTTGTCATGGCAAGTCAAGCAGTAGCAGTTGGTATTTGTATGCATTGAATTAATGTTATTCGACAGCTAGTTATTTTTATATTTTTGAATTTGGCTACGTTAATTTGTAAAGTTACAAATGAAATGTCATTAGTTATATTTATGTAGTATTGCTGTAAATGTTAAAAAATTTAATTATGGTACAGAACCGAACCGAACCGAACCGAACCGAACCCGAAGGGTTCCATAATTATATTTGGACCCGACGGGTCCATTTATTAAATACCCGAAAACTCTGGAACCGAGCAGAACCGAACCGAATCGAACCGAATCGACCCACGGACACCCCGACTGAAGGCAATACATTGGTTTTTCTTTCCCCAACAGTTCATGGGGGTAAAAAGTAACCAAATTTTGATGTTTGCGATTGAAGAAGCAATCTCCATGGTCAACCAAAATTAGGTCAAAATTTAAAACTTTTTGAATGCGTCCTATCAAATAGACTGCTATTGTAACATAAATATTACTTTTCCTCAAACACCGGTAATAAAGATTTTATTGAATCGAAAGCATTATCCTTCTATATTTGTCCCCGTAAGATTTTATAAAAATAAAACCCCATCTTCTAGTAATTATTAATCTATAATCTAAATTTATAATCTATATCCAAATATCATTTTCGATTTCGATTTTATTAATTGAACTTCAATTACAAATCAATTGAACCAGAAGAGTTTATAAACAAATACAGAATTTTTTATCATTCTCGATATTGAGATATACCATAAGATCATTAAGTTGATTCGAGATCTCACTATCAACTGTTTTCAAGTAAGAAAACTAGTCCCTGAAACCGAATGGCATATATCGTAGCTACCTTAGATGACTTGGTTTATTAAAGACTTCAATTCAATAAACAAGATGCACAATGTTTTTATATTTATTAATTATCACACATTGTATTTACCAAATTATGAAGATAAACTACATCTATAATATATAAAGTCCCATAAGATGGAAATCATTTTAAAGAGGATTATATCCAAATTATATTTTCAAATTTAATTTTTCATAAACATGCTTATTTTCTCTACTTCGTTTTATAGTATACATGTTAGTATGCACCAACCATTCTTTCCTTTTTGAGATTTGGTTAATGATTATTGCTGGTTTAAAGTTGTTTAACTTTGCTGAATTATTATTATTATTATTGCTTTTTACATAAAATGCCATGAAAAAAAAGTAATAGTCAACGCATGATAAAGTGTGTTTTTTGATGATTTATTACATTTTTGTGTTATGTATGATTAATAGATGTACTATATATCTTGTTTGTGAGAAAATAAACTCTAGTTTTGAGGTAGTTTTGTCTTTAAATTATAAGAGCATATTCAATAAAATTGTGTATTGCTTAAATACTTATCACATGAGCATAATAAAATTGTATACAGGGTAGTTTTTATTTTTTGGAAATATTAGATTTTTTTTATCTTCTACTCCTTTTTATCTTTATTTAATGTTGGGCTTCTTTATTATCCATTTTTTCAACTCTTTTTTATTCTCAAATTCATTTTTAATCACAAATTCACACAATAAAACATTTTATATATAAACTCAAATTCATTTATACTTTTTAACCACACATTCTTTAAAAAAAAAAAAACCCCTGTTTTTAATGTTTATCAATAGAGACTTAATAAAAATCACAAACATAAATATTTGAAATTTGATCGTCTATTCACTATACATCAATACCATATTCATCCATTTGGACGTCACTTAGATTGTAATCCTAGAAAGCATTTGAGATGCTCTAACCGATTATTTATTAACAAATATTTGCATATTCTAAAAGTCCAAGAATAACTAATCAAGAGGAGGGTGAATTAATTCTTAAAACTTTCTTCAAATAATTAATCTAAATTCAAACAAGTAAAGACCAAATAAATAAATTCAAATAATAAGCGCAAATATTAGAGCAATAAGTATAAGAGAAGAAATTATGCAAATGATGTAATTGCGAAGATTTGATCCAAACAATGATATACATCCTTTGTTATCAAACTTTCTATCATGAACAAGACCTTTTCACTATATTTGGTTAACTTATAGTGTAATTCAAACTCTTACAATGCTTTCGGTAACTTACAAACAAGGAGCATCGACCTTACACACTATTGAATTTTACGAGGTCTCAATATAACTTTCAAAATTTGAAGGAAACTGGTTTTACAGTTTGAAACTTCTCTCTTAATAAATGATATGATCAAATTAAGTATGAAGAGATAAATAGGCTTAATATTTTAATAAATAGTAATGAATGAACTTCAAATCTTATGTGAGAAAAACTTTGATGAAAAGAATAATTTTCAAAAATTGATTAATCAAAAGTTTTTCAAAGTAAATAATTTGATAAAGATAATTAAGATGTGTAATTAATATAGTTTAGCTCAAGAATGTCTCGTTTTAATACTCTCAACAGTGTTATAATGAATACAAAGTGAAATAATATTTATAGTAGTCAAAATACCAAAAATCCTGATTAATCGAACGACTCATTCGGATGTCTGCATGCTAAATCGGACAACCAAACTAACCATTGTGTGTCAGAATTCAGAGCAATTAAAAAATTGACCGTTGGGCGAACCTAACGTCCGCTAGGACCATTCAGACGTTCGTTTGGACAGAAATTTTCCGGATTCTTCTTTCTTGATTGTTTTGAAAAATATAAGGTTTTGAATGACGTTTTCACTTAATTTTTCAAAGTAAGTGACACTGTAAAAAGTTTGAATATCAAGTTGAATTTCTTACATTTTGAAAATAATTTTTATGCAAATGTTTTTATGAAATAATTTTATCGTGTATAAAAATTCATTATTTGAGCTTTTAAAGATTCATTGTTAATGATTAAAGTATTTTACCTTTACATATTAATCCAAAACATTTAAGTCTAATATTTTTTATGTTTGACGGTTGAAGTTCTTGTCTTGACTTGAATACTCGGCTTCCATCTCGATTTTTATAGATCGTCAATTGCGAGTCTTTTGGTAATGTTCTTTTTTATCTTCAATCGATCAACTTTGTAACAATAACTATGAAAACTCGAATTTCATAGTTAGATATAAAAACAATTTGTTTATTATAATTAAAACATAAAGTCAACCATATGCCAACATATTCGTAGAGAAATGACATTGGCATTGTTTCTTAATTATTATTCGTTACCATTTTTTTATACATATTTTAATTTTAATGTCAACTTTGTACAATTACAGATAAAATTTTCTTCACTCCAAAGCCCAAAAAAAAAAAAGGATAAATTTTTATACTTTTACATAAGAAATTATAACGTAGCATAAATCTGAATTTCTCCAATCAAGATTTATTTCCATTGATATTTGGTAGGATAAATTGATATAAGAAACAATTTTGTGGTTCATCGATCTTAGCCACCTAAAAAATCATTTTCTGTTGTAAAAGGAAAGTAATTGGAGTTTAATGTGAATGATACTTGTACCCCTGCAGCCCTAGATATTATTATTACTATATGTATCCATATTGTTGTCCTATAAATATAGGGCTTTGATTCTCATTATAATACACAGAGAAGTCTATTGATTTTTCTTCTCTCTTTTATAACACGTTATCAGCACGAAAGCCTTTTTAAAGTTTAGAGAAGAACTTGTACAATTTGTTTATTGAAAAATTGATATAGAATTTGGGCGTGAAAAATTGATACGGAACTGACACAGCTATTTTTTTTTTCAACTTTTTTCAATAAACTTGTATCAATTCTAGTACCACTGTAATGAATTTTTTTCCTACCAATTTCTGCCCAACTTTTGTGTTGTCTTCCTATCATTACTCCTATAAAATATATATATATATATATTTATGAATAATCTGTTTTAATTAATGTTTGTTTGTACATGTAATAATTCATACTTTAATTCATGTACTTTTTGCTCTAATTTTTTTTTTTATGATTATACATTTATGATGATTATTGAATATTCTTCGTGTATTTAACTTGATTAAATACTTTTACATGTTCTTTCATAAATTTTAAATTGATAATCTATTATATTTTTGCTCTTGAAGTAGCATCGCTTTATAATTAATATTTCAGAAGAATATTAATCGTAAATTTATCTATTATAAATAAATTTTATTATTTCAAGTTAAATTTTATAAATTACGATCGCTGTGGGTAAAAGCTTGCATAACTAAATAATAGTAAATCGAGACTTTAATATTACCACAACATAAAATTGCCAATGAATTACTTAATGGAGTATGCATTTTGTGTTCTTTCATTACGATTTTAAACATTTCTTTAACTGTTATTATAAAAATAAAGAAAAGGAAGAACTTGAACTCCACGTCTAACCCTACATGTACATGTGGGGTGGGGTGGGGTGGGGTGGGGTCATTTTTCAATTCCATGCACCTCGCCCGAGAGTTTCATGATAATCAAACGTCTTTTTAGGTTGCCCTCAACGATAATAACAATACCAAATTGAGCTTGGTGGTTGGGTTTTAATTTGTCACGTGGTTTACACGTATAATTAATTGTGTATTAAAAGTTATTTTTAGATTAAACTCTTTTAAAATAATCTAATAAAGAATTAAAGTTATAGACTCTAACCATCTAATTAAAGTATGGGTCTAAATATGTGTAAAGACATTCTTTTAGAACTATATTTCATGATGAGCCAAAATACTTATGGATATATATAGGGTATTGGTCCATAATTTATATGCGATTCTTATTTTATTTTATTTTATTTTTTGTCATCCATCAATATAATAATAACGAGAGAAAGAATATTGAAAATGAATATCCAAAATCTGCAATCAAGAGCAAGAGCAAGCAATCAAGATCAATAAATTGTAATCAAGAACGCGTAGTTCAAAATTCAGAATCAATGTAAGTTCCGAACTTTTAATTCTCTTGATAATTTGATTTGGAGGGTCGTGACAATAAAGATAAAACTATTTTTTAAGTTCTTGAATTTAAAGCTTGCAAAATCTAACTTGGATTCCATTATTTCAAAATGCATTTTTTTCTTCTATTTTCAACCACGTTCTTCAATAAAATAATATTACACGTAAACTCAAAATTTTTCCTTATTTTTTAACCACACATCTTTTAAAAATTCAATTTTTTTGCATTTCCCCCAAAGTTTATTTTTAATGGAGCCCAAACAGGGTTGAACGTCTTCTACATTTCTCTGTATCTATACATATATAAAAAAATCACTTCTTCTATTACTGTTCATAAGCCGCGAGCCGAGCCGAATGACTTTTTGGCTTGGCTCTGCTCGACTAAGTCGTGTAAGCTCTTTTTTTTAACGTTTGATTCAGTATTTTAGGTTACAAATATGCGTTTTTAGCAATTTAAAATTTGTTGAAAATGTTGAAATACGGTCATGATAAATATATGGTCGATAAATTTTAAATATAAAAAATAATGTTACATTAATTGTGAAACGTAAAAATCGTGATTGTTTATTTTTTTTTTCAATTTCAACCTCATTCCAATGTTCTTTTTTCGAACTTTATTTTTCGTACAACGTTTGATTCGATATTTCGCGATATGAATATCCATTTGGATCGATTTAAAAAAAAACTTACAAGGTGATAATAATAAATATTTTGTCGATTAAGTTTAAATATAAAAATTATCTTAAATTATTAAACGTAAAATTATAATCGTTAATTTTTCTCTTCTACCCACCCTTAACCTTTGTACTTACACTAATTTCTCTTAATTTCATTTTTTTCAGTTTTTATTTTAAATTAAATTGATTTTTTTATTACATTTGATTCAATATTTTAAGTTACAAATATGCATTTTAAGCGATTTAAAATTTGTTGAAAATGTTGAAGTGTGATCATGATAAATATATGGTTGATAAATTTTAAATATCAAAAATAATTTACATTAATTATGAAACGTAAAATCGTGATTGTTTATATTTCTTTTCAATCTCAACTCTATTCCAATGTCTTTTTTCGAACTTTATTTTTCCTACAACGTTTAATTTGATATTTCATGATATGAATATCCATTTAGATCCATTTAGATCGATTTAGATTTAAATAAAAAATTAAAATGTGATAATAATAAATATATTGTTTATTAAGTTTAAATATAAAAATTACCTTAAATTATTGAACGTAAATCATAATCGATAATTTTTTTTTTGTTACCCATACTCATACTAATTTCTCTCAATTTCATTTTTCTCTCAATTTTTATCTTAAATTATTAAACGTAAAATTATAATCATTAATTTTTTTTTTCCACCCACCATCAACCCCCATACTCACACCAATTTCTCTCAATTTCATTTTTCTTCAATTTTTACCGTTAAAAAGGATAAGTTTATGACGTCAAAATGAATATTGGAGGAATTCATTGATTTTCAGAAAAATCCTCCTACATTATGCAGTGTTGGTAGACAAACATCTTCTATGAAGTAGATTATTTTGATTTTTTTAAAAAAAATTGATTTAATGTACGGTATCATTAGAACATGCTGAAAATATATTCGACATAATTTATGAAGTTAGGTGATCGTTTGTCATTCTTTTTATCTCTATAATGAAAGTTTACATTGTGTTGTGATTTTAATACTGATAGAGACCCTTGATTTGCCCTAAATTCTGCAATGTATTATCATTAATTAATTAGTCTTGATTACATACTTCTTGTATAGGGTCTTTGTAAAGAAATTAAATACTGATGCAACTTATACAGGTAATTGGAGATTCTATTAGCACGAGATGAATGAGACATAATACCTTACCTCAATAGGTAGAAAAATGAGAGCTAGATTTTATCTTCATTATCTCTTTAATAGGGCATTGACATCTAGTCATCTATGCCCTGTCTTTTTTTAAAAAGAACGGAGAAGCCTTCAAATGCAAAGTCTAGAAAATAAGTTTTGAATCAAACATCTTAATATTATTTGTCACATATCATCATTTCAAGTGTTTTAAGTTTAATGTAACTGATGCTTAAGACAAATAATTTTTATTAATATTTACGCTATCATATAGCCAACTATACTATCAGGGGCATATCCAGGCCTGGGTTGTCCCGGGCTACAACCCATTCTCGCCCAAGCCCAGATCCAATACTCTTTTTTTTTTTTTTTTGGTTTAGCCACTAAGGTAACGGCCCAGCCCGTGTACATAAAAACAATTATTGAAGAATGGATTGGAGTCCATTCCGATTTCGATTTCTACGGAGGATTCGGGAGGTAAGAAAGGCAGCAGCTGCATCACAGTCTCACTCGTGACTCGACGAAGGCCTTGGCACCGGATGCCGGACGTCGGTTATCTCAGATTCTCGGCCTACGAGCTTTTCACAAACGAAAAAACTTTTATTTTGCCTTGATAACTGAAACTGGTACTGCTCATCTTCTTGACTTCTTCAAACATATTTTGGGCAATTTTGTTGTGATTATTTGATGTATTTTGGAGCATGGAGGTTTTCCTTGAATGTAAGAGTGTTAAAATAATTGGGGGTAGGCCGGTAGGGGAAGGTAAACTGATAAAGAATATCCGTCGCGAAGAAACTGGGATTTTTTTTTTGGGCCTGACAATGGGTTTGAAAATGGGTATGGAAGAGATGACAAATTGAGAATGGGAAATAAATCAAATTATAATACAAATGGGATTGCTTTATGAATTAATCCAGTGAATTTGTCTTAATATATGCATCATTTTCTTGATTATACTAGAAATATATTATTTTGATTGAGAGTTACCAACAAGGTATATATTATTGAGTTTTAAACTAACTTCATCTGTGGAATCACCTAATGTTGCAGACTGTTTCGAAAGTTGTTGAAGAGAAAGCTAAATGGATATTTAACAAGCTGAGAGTAGCTCTTCTAATTTAAAGAATAGTTTCTTTAATTTTATGCCACGCATTAATGCAAAATTCTTCTTCATTGTCAACAGGGGATTTTGTCAAGTGTCAACATGATTAATTCCACAAGCACGTAGGAAAAACAAAAGCTTGAATACACCCCGATAAGTCAAATTGTTCATCTCTCCACTTATTGTCTTGCCGGCAAAATATTGAATTGAATGATTTCACCTACTTGTCTAAGTTGTTTTGTTGAAATGTTGTTTTATCAGCATAATGATTGTTGTTATCGCCCTGTTGAAATCATGAATTATTTTTTTTGACTTGCGCTTACTAAATTATATTTTGTTTGCCGTTAGAGCAATATTATTTATGATTGATTTTTTCACTCTATTTTTTTCAATTTTAAGAAACTGAAAATGGAAGGTCAACCACCTCTCAAGAAGAACATGAACTTGTTTTCTTTCTTTTAAAGGGAAGATCGAACGAGGACTTGCTCAAAAGATAGATATAGATTTTGTTGTAGATGAATTTTATGTTTCAAAATTTTGTCGGGAACAATTTCAAATTAAATGAATTTGACTTTAATTTATATATGAATTTATTATATTGACTTTTAAATTTTAGCCCGTGCGCGAAAAATTCCTGGATCTAAATTCCTGTTTACTATGAATTTACTAGTCATTGAAATAAATGTATCGTAACTAACTTGGAATGATAAGACATAAAATATTCTCAAGAAAAAAAAAAAAGAGATAATTGTTGTAGGGGAGAAATTTTTCAAAAATTATTTTTCAACCAAACATTCTTTAAAAAAAACTCAATTCTCACTCAAAAAAATTTCTCCCGAGCAATCGCATAGCAGGCAAACATTTTTGGGTCAATTAACGTTAAAAACTCTTGATATGTCTCGAAGTTGTTATTTATTATCACTCGAAGGACAACAACACGTTAGCTATACATTCAAATCTTATTTGTATAGAAAATTTAATTGCCTTTTTAGTTCCGATTCAACAATTTTTTACATACTTCCTATAAACTTCCGAGGGTCTATGTGATAAATTCAAAGGACGGTAAAGTACATGCAGATTCGACGCGAGAGAAGGAAACTTTAGTCATAACCAATTGTTTTTTTGACCATGCTACATGTACAACATTGATTGACAACATCCTGCTTAGCATTATTATAACCATCTATTCTAAAAAACTATATTTTACATCATATGATAAGAATTTGACAATACATGGGTGTCAACCAGTGTTGTATACTTAGAGATTTATTCTTATTTTTTTAAACATTTGAACTTTACTCGTGAATTGACTATTAAAAAAAGACGTTTGTCAATTCTGAAGTTAGAGACGACGAAAACCGACTTGACACATTGGAGCTAAATGCTGGTGGTGCATGTTTTCAATTTTAAAGCACGTTGCAAACAAATTGAGAGGACAATAAATCAAGCTTATATTAGTAACTTTTAAGTATACACTTTGATTATGTACAAATTTATAAACAGTTCGTAATTTAAGTCAAAATTAAACATTAATTTCAATCACACATTACTAACTATTACTCATTATTATTCCCATTTTTCATAAGAAACACTACCATTTATCTTACTATTCCTATTTATAAACCATTTATAAATGTGCCAAACGGAGGCTAAGTGATATTCTTTTGCTATATATTTGTATAAACAAAACATTTTATTGAGCCTATGTTTGAAAGTGATTATATTTTATTGAGCCTATGTTTGAAAATCACTTTTCTTCCAAATTCATTTTTAATCGGGTTAATTTCACAAACGATCACTGAACTTACCTAAAAATTACAAAACGACCACTGAATTTTAAAACTTGCAGAATCGGTCACTAAAGTTTCATGCACTTTTACAAACTGTCACTGAAATTTTAATTTATTTCACAAACGGTCACCGAAAGACCGTTATGATTTAATTCAAACTTAAATTATCAAAACACGTGGACATAGATGATTGACCAACTCAAGTGCAAATTTTTTAGTAAGTCAACTACTTTTAAAAAAGAATACACTATATTTTCATGTGAACTAAAATAAATAATTAAAAGCTAGGAAATTTATGCACGATCATACAAAAACATAGAAAAATATTTATGCCCCTGTTTGGTATACATTAAAATTTCATTCACATTTTTTTACTCATTTTCAACCGCACATTCTTCAATAAAATAATATTTTTCATCACATCAATAATTTTTCTTTCTTTTTCAACCACACATTCTCCATCAATCTACTATTCCAGAATACATTTTTCCAAAATAATGTGGCTCAAACACACCAATATCTCATATCTAAATTTATGGTCTTGTACGTATATAGACGGAACGAGAATTAAAATATCACTTTTACAATTTCCATCTAATTTACTCAAAGGTGACACTTATTGTAAGAAATTTGCACTTGAGGTGGTCAAACTTCTATATCTACGTGTTTTGGTCTTTTAAGTTTGAATTAAAATTATAACGGTCGTTCAGTGACCGTTTGTGAAACAAATTAAAATTTCAGTGATCGTTTGTGAAAGCACATGAAACTTTAGTGACCGTTTCTGCAAGTTTTAAACTTTAGTAACTATTTTGTAATTTTTAGGTAAGTTCATTGATCGTTTGTGAAATTAACCCATGTTTAATCACATTCTTACAAAAATGAAATTTCAAATAACCACTTGCATACAAGCTCTAAGTTTTTGTTTGGAAGAAATTATTTGAAATGAATAAATAATTTTTCTTGAAAATTTTTGGCTAAAAAGTGGGAAAAATGTTATATATTTACGTGCAAAATTATTTTATTAAAAGAAAGTCTGATTAAAGTGAGTTTGAGAAAAAATAATTTTCATAAAAACCGTGCCAAACCCTAATAGTACTCAAATAAAATGTTAAATTTTCACTATTTAATTGCGAATATAATTTGCACTTTATTTGTCACTAGATTAATATTTAGCCATTGTTTGACCCCTTATCATTTGGCAAAAAAATGCATTTTTGAAATGGAGACCGTGTGATTAAAAAATAATAGAGGAAAATATATTTAAAAAATAATGAAGATCAAAGGAGGACTTAATTCATAGTCAATAATTAGAACATATTTGCAGCATGGTGTATGCAATACATTATTGTTTAACAATGGTACATAACTCGAATTTACTAGTTTTCAACTATCAAAACTTTTCCTATTGCGACGTCGTTTTACTATACGTGACAGGTGTAATCTCAGCCGTACAACAATCCACCCATTAACATGATATGATTTTAGAATTTTGTTTTTTGTACATCGAGAATTGACGCGCCTATGTACACATCCTCACAAAAGAGGAGGCAGCATGCAATAAAAATTACGTGGATCCCTCCACTTTGAGGGGGCTGTACACCAAAACCCGTGATTTATGGTGCGCTCCTCGAACAGGGCCACGTCGGCCTGTTGAAACAGGGGCACCACTTGGCGCCCACCTATTGGTGGGGGTCTGTGAGCCCTGTTCCAGTAGGATCATCCAATGATTTTCTTCATTTTCTCCATCTTTCTTTCTCGAGAGATAGATACATCATACATACAGGCAGATACATACACCTATACGCACATATAATTTATTAATTTATGTCTTAGAGAGAGAAAAATATTGGGTTACTCAGAGAAAGCAAGTGGTTGGATTGGCCGTCCCGTTTGTATTACTCGTCACAGCTTCGTAGAGAGAGAGAGGATTAGAAGAGAAAATTTTCATCTTTTTGGGGAAAATTTGGAGGCAGATCACTGTGTAAATTTGAAGTGATCGGAGATACAAGTTTTGCAAAATGAAGATTGAAAATGTTAATTGGTGAGTATTTGAGCTCCGATCTTGGTTTAAAGGTTCGAAATTTAGGGTTTTGAAGTAGAGATGGATGTGGATTCAAATATCACTGCAGAGCCAGAGCTCGGTCATGATCCATCAGCCCAAAAAACATCCGGGGAAGATTCGGACCAGCCTACTAAGGCTCCGGAATCCCCATCGACTAATCAGCAGCCACCTTTGCAGCAGCAACATCAACAGAGTAGTAATAACAGTATTGACACTAGTAATATCAACAGTGGTGTTGGTGCTACAGTGGTTGCGGGACCGCGATGCGCCCCCACTTATAGTGTGGTGAATGCAACTATGGAGAAGAAGGAGGACGGGCCGGGTCCCAGATGTGGCCACACGTTGACGGCCGTGCAAGCCGTAGGGGAGGAGGGGACTCCTGGTTATATTGGCCCGAGACTGATTCTTTTTGGTGGGGCCACTGCTCTTGAAGGGAATTCTGCTGCCTCCGGAACTCCTACCTCCGCTGGAAGTGCGGGAATTCGTATGTTTTCTTTCATTTTTGAGATCTTGATTAATTCAGAATTCTCAGATATATTCTGTGTTTAATTGCACCCATAAATGTTAAATGTAGAAAGGTGACATTTTGCCCTTGTTTTTGGTTTTATTAAGTTGATCAGAATGACATTTTTGCTAATCTCTTGTGAAATTTTGAGTTACTTTGGAGCTCAAGTTCGGATGCTTTATCCTGAATCCCTGGCTTTTATTTTCCCTGTTCTTGGTTTTTGAATGGTTTAGTACAATATTATTTAGTTAGGTTGCAGTTGAATTGAAATGCTTGGTTTCTGTCCTATTCATTTATACACAAAAAGGACGGACATAATTGGAATGCAGTGGATTTGAAAGGTGGAGACCCTAGCTATACTTGTTTGGAGTTGTTTGAGCGAGTGATAATTGTTTTCTAGTCAAAGTTATGTAGAAGGATGCTTGGATTTGGATACTTCTCTTTATATTTGCTGCTTGTGATTCTGAATATTGAGGGGGCTCTATATTTACAGCTCTGCTTAGATGCTATTTTATCTAATTTACAGTTGATTTCAAGTAAAAAGATAAAAGACTTTCTTATAGAAAATTGTCAAGAAAAGAAAAGATGCACAAAAATCTCAATCATTATGAAAAAATCGGCAAGATATGATTTCTTGACTAACTGGTAACTCAACTCATTATCTGGTAGAAGAAATGTGGTATCTTTTTCATAATTGAGTAAAGCATGTTCCTTAAACACAAGGCAGGTTTTATGGATTTCTTATGTAACAGATGATAAAGAATGAGGATGCTGAACTTTTTTCTCGTTTCAAAATTATAATAGAGACTTTGTTATGCATAATACTTAACATGATATTCTAGGTTGTATTTTTCAGGGTTAGCAGGGGCTACTGCTGATGTGCATTGTTATGATGTTTTGACTAATAAATGGTCCAGGTAAGCAAGCTTAAGTTGATGATAACTTGTTCAGTACAATCTGCAGGCAACTTTCTTGTTTTCTAGTTTTTGCTCATCTTAAATTGGAATCGTCATAATGTGGTACCATGCTTTTAATAACTCCTTAGAGTTACCCCTATTGGAGAACCACCTTCACCAAGGGCAGCACACGTGGCAACTGCTGTTGGCACTATGGTTGTCATACAGGTATGTTGACCTGTTGATTGACGTCGAAGATTTCATTTGATATTTACTATGTTATGATCAGGCAATTATTGCTGTTTTCCATCACAGGGTGGAATTGGTCCAGCCGGTTTGTCTGCTGAGGATCTTCATGTTCTAGACCTCACACAACAACGGCCACGGTGGCATAGGTTAGCCTCTACATGGCATAAATAGGCCATATAATACTTGTTAATAAACACGAGAAATCACACAAAACTTTTGCAAATATGTTATTATGAGATAACCCAGGAAAGTTCTTAATATTCTTCTAGGGTTGTGGTCCAAGGCCCGGGACCAGGGCCACGCTATGGACATGTCATGGCTTTGGTTGGGCAAAGATATCTCATGGCTATTGGTGGAAATGATGGTTGGTACTGTTCAGAGTTTTTCTCTCGTGTTAATCTGGTTACTTCAGAGAGCATTAATTTGTTATTCCCTTTTTAGGTAAACGGGCTTTAGCTGATGTTTGGGCATTGGACACTGCTGCCAAGCCATATGAATGGCGGAAACTGGAACCAGAGGGTGAAGGTCCACCTCCATGCATGTGAGTTTCTTTCTGCCATTTTTTGTCAACTAAGCTTTATTTCTTTCTGCCTTTTTTTTGTCTGTCTAGGTCTTTCCCTTTCGGCTTGAGCATTTCCTTCTCCCTTCCCTTATCTGCTCATACTTATATTTTAACATTTCCTTGAAGTTGCTTAGACAGAACTCTTTTATATATATATCTTTAATAGTGGCCAACTTCTGCATGTATATATCATTTAGGAAGCAGAAGTGGATAAAAATATTGTGTTTTCACCTTTTATCTTTTCTTTTGAAAAGTGATTACCTTTTCAATTGTATAGCATATTGTTGATCCTGGAATATTTCAAAATGGTTTACATTCCAGGGAAGGTCATTGCTAAAATGAATGTCTCATGCATTGAGGTTTTCTTTTACCAATTAGCATGGGGACCTGATTACCTCTTTTCATTAGCTCATATTAGCCCAGTTTGGTATGGATAGAAATTAGATTTTTAATAGATTTTGATAAAAGTTGGTGAAATGTATGGTTGAAAATAGATAAAAGTTGTGGATTCCACGAAATGTGTGGTTGAAAATGAATTTGTGGAAAAATGAGTTCTAAGAAATGGGGGCCAAAGAGGGGCTTAAGATATTTTTGTGGTATGAAGACCTTACCCTGAATCTTTTGGCTAGTAGGCTTTTAGCATCTATTAGTTGTATGGTGAACCTCACATGTATAGCTAATCAATTCTCTAGATCTCCCTTGTGCACTTTAAGTATTCTAGTCGGTAAATGCAACTCAAATTTTTTTACCTAAAATTGCTGCACTGCACTTATCACTCATTTCCAGAAGTACTTTACGCCTTTTAAACAGCATGCTCGTAACATGTTGCTTATTATTAGGTTACAGATTCTACTGCATTAACTGTTTTGATGAGCATTTCAAAACCTAGGTGCTGATGTATTGCATTTTTTTTTCCTTCCATAATTTCACCTCCTGTATTTACAGAGTTACTTAAATCAAGTGAAAAGTGGGGCCTGTTTAGTGGCGCTGTGGTACAGTTGAATTGATATCATTTAACATTTTATGGGAGTTATGCAAATCGAATGGGAAAACTAGGCTTGTTTTTGTTAACGGCAAATTGTACATGATCTTTGGAACATGAGGTTGCATGTTTGAGTTAAAAAAGAACTACTTTAACGTGAAAAATATTCTAAGAAGCATTGTTGGGTCTACATCCTCGTCTGGCGATGCGAACCCACGTAGCAATAGTAGCTATGGTGCCCACGCAAGATTAATTCAATCCCAAGAAAGTTAAGAATCAATGTTTAAACTTGATTCAAAAATATTGAACTAAGGAACCAATACAATCACCGACAATATATTGACCTCGTGATTACAAGACTCAAGAATTTCACTTAGCTATGTCAACGAGCCGGCCGAAAAAAAAGCTCGGGCTGGGCTTGAGCTTTTTTGTGTCGAACTTTTTTTGGTCTGAGCCGAGCCCGGTCAAAAAAAATAAGGCTCGGCCCGAGCTTTCAGTCCGAGCCTTAGAGGGCCAAGCCGAACTGAGCCAGGGCGGCTCGGTTTTTGTTTTTTGTTTTTTTAATATCAAATCTACATTTTTTTATTTAAAAAATTTAAAATTTGTGTGGTTTATACGTATTATAAATTAAAGAAAAAAGCTTAGGCTCGGCTCGAGCTTTTTTGGGCCCGAGTTGAGCCGAGCAAAGCCTGGCCAAAAAAATGAGGCTCGACCCGAGTCTCGGCTCATTGTAACCGAGCCCTAGCTGGGCCCGGCTCGAGCTTTTTCCGAGCCGAGCCCGAGTCGTCCGAACCGACGAGCTTTTTTGTCATCCTTAATTTCACTCGATTTATTTGAACGCCACAAATAATCTTGATAAGTCAGAATTAATTGGATGAAGAACAAAAAGAAAGGGGCACGAACAACTATGCGGTCGTATAGTTTTTCCTTCCAGCTTCTCTGTCCATTGCTCGAATCAAGTTGCTTCACTTCGTCTCATCTCCCATGCCCAATATGAAACTTGTCCATTTGCTTGTCGTGATCAATGTTTTGTCCATCGTGGCTTGAGCAAGTAGTCACATTGCTTCTTTGACCTGCTTTGCTCTCGACTTAGTGATAGGACCTTCCTCAACGATCTATGGATCTTTGCCCGGATTTTCCCTCGTATCATGGATCACATCATCTGGACTTATTCTCTTTTGGTGGCTTGTATTAAAAACTGAGATAGACCCAGCTAGTCACTGACCTGGTTTCTTCACGAGGTGATCTTATTCTCTTATACTCTTTATCAGCGTTCTCATTGTGTGAGCTAGGTGTTGAAATGGTTGAGCTGCATAATGTAAGTCTCTTCTGTTAATTAGTTTGTAAAATTGTAAAAAATGGAAAAGAAAATGTAAATATCCATTTACGTGACATTTCGTGAAATATAGACTGTGGATGGGCGTGTACAGCCATACATTTATTTGTGTAAACGAATGTTTTTGAAATTTGATCTTTTATTTGCCTATCACCTTGCCTAGGTATGCGACTGCCAGTGCCCGCTCTGATGGTCTTCTTCTACTATGTGGAGGGAGGGATGTGAACAGCGTGGTTAGTGCAATTTCTGATTTCACATCATTGGCGATTTTGATATACTTAGGTGCACTTGCCTTTTATCGCATGTGGTTTGTTTGATAATGGAAATTCAATAAGTTTTCCTTGAAAATAAAATTCTGTATTTGCTTATTTATAACGGGTTATGTCATCCCACCTTTCTAAAAGTTGTCTTTTAGTCCTATATTTATTAAAATAAAGGGGAGCTATGGTTTCATCTTCTTCCCTATTATTCATTTTGGCATTCTTACTTCTTGGGGAGCTGGGGTAAGCGCACGTGCTCTGCATAGTTCTTGAAGGTAAAATTGCTTATTCACATACATTCTCATAAGTTTAGGTGGAATTGTAAAGCTGAAGGTCGATAGAATGGGAAATTTCATTACTTGTGCTGAAATTTGGTGGGCCAAAGTGTCAACCCGTTAGTGCTAACAACTTTTGTATCAAATTTAGTTCATTCTGGATGCCTATTACCATCAACAGACCCGGTTTATTTCTGTGTGGGAAGGTAGCTATGAAATTTGGCAGGCCAAAGTGTCAACCTGTTAGTGCTAACAACTTTTGTATCAAATTTAGTTCATTTTGGATGCCTATTACCATCAACAGACCCGGTTTATTTCTGTGTGGGAAGGTATCCATGCATGGCTTGTCCTATAGGATTTTGTCGGCAGTTGTGCATACTGGCATTTCATTTGAGATCAGTTGGCACTTTGTGCTAACCTCCTTGTTTGAACACTTCTATTCATATACTCTTCTGCAGCCGCTGGCAAGTGCTTATGGGCTTGCCAAACATAGGGATGGTCGTTGGGAATGGGCCATTGCTCCCGGTGTCTCACCATCTCCCAGATATCAACATGCAGCAGTAAGTTATTTAATTGAGTAGCTGTCTTAGCAAACTTTTCTCACAAAGACGAATAGTACTTTCCATCTTTTTCTTGGTAGAGATCATGATATATGCTCTGGTGTTTCTAGGTTTTTGTTAATGCTCGTCTTCATGTATCTGGAGGGGCACTTGGTGGTGGACGCATGGTTGAAGACTCATCAAGTGTTGCTGGTACTTTTATTTATTTAGTTTTCTGTTAACATTTTCTTTATCTTTTTTCAAATCCACTGAACACTTAGACACTGTTTTTTAAGAGCATGTGCATTACCTCAAGCCCTTTCAAAAAAATTATGCGGTTGTTTTTCTGTGTAGTTCTGGACACTGCAGCAGGAGTTTGGTGCGATACAAAGTCTGTTGTCACTAGTCCAAGGACTGGCAGATACAGTGCTGATGCTGCTGGTGGGGATGCAGCGGTAGAATTGACGAGGCGCTGTAGGCATGCTGCTGCTGCTGTTGGTGACTTGATCTTTATCTATGGTGGTCTCCGTGGTGGTAAGCCATTTTGTTGCACTATTAGCAAGATTTCCTTTCCATTGTAATTGGTTCTGGTTTTTGAGGCGGTAATAATCAGTAGCGTTTTTAGTTATTTCATCTCTCTGACAACTTGGATCTTGTTTTCCCAATTCTCTTCGAAGGCATTGACTCTTTCAACTTGATATGACTATCAAGTATGCTTTTGGTTTTCTTTATGAAAATTGAAAAATATTGGGACTCTTGATAGATGCGATTATTTTCATTAAAAGAGGACTCTTGATGTATGCGGCTAATGTAGTAAAGTGAGGCTTCTGTTCTTGAATCCTAGTAATTTATGTTTAACTGTGAATATTACTAGCTTATCACAGTCGATCTGGTCAGATAATTAATGCTATACCCTTCCATCATTAAGCTCTATTTTCAGAGGTCTACAAAAATGCTACCTCATAGTTTCTATTTCCTGTCACTTCCTAAAACTGCCTGGAATATATGAGAATCTGCAAATAGCAACTGTATTTTGAAAATGTGAGATTTAATTGATTTTTAAAGGTGAAAAACAGTACAAGTTGGATGCATGTAATTGAAAAAGAAAGATGACCAATTTCTCCTATTGAAAATTATGTTGTGGGTAAACATGTTCAGGATATTTATTAGGTAAAAAGGACTCGATTTTACTTTGGGAGTCATGGGAGAATGTGATGCAACTTTTTATCAGCAGCTATGCATGTTTGAATTGAGTTCACTGCCACAAAAGCTACAGAAAACTCAAGTTGTTATCGATCAAATGGTCAAGATATGCAGTGAATATATATGTCCATTACATTGACACCACACATACATTTGGGAAAGAGATTTTTGAGATCTCTACACTGTCAGAAAGTCCTTAGTACTTGGCCTCTTAATATCCATGGACCACTGGATATATGTTTCTTTAGACTTTGGGTTCCTGGATGAGGTGAGCTTGGGAAATGAATTGGAATGCTGTGGATTTCACTGGATTCAAACCCTAAAACATTGAGAATGGCATATTTTAATTTGCTAATGCAGACAATAATACAACACTGCTATTTGCTTCTGTCACTGAGGTTCTGAAAGAAGTGACAGTGAGTTACCATCACAAGTGTAGAAGCTCGTTATAATTATTGTTTGCTGAATATGATGATGCTCAACATATTTGAGATGCCAAATTGTGCTTTCTGTGATTAAATTGGTAGCCTTACTCTTTTGAGTGATTGTGAGCATCATTTTTGTATTCAAGTGGTGAGAAGACTGAAAACTGCGGAGGAACCTTGGCAGGGTTCTCATTTGAGTTGTTTGTATAGGTGTCATGTTGAGAAGTTTGTTTATGGTAGATAACAAGTCAATTGAGTTGTTCATGCAAGTGGCATGTTAAGATGTTTGTTTAAACTACAATATGCTATTGCCCAAGTTCATCTTCTGGACCATTGTTCATATGTTTCAGGATCTAGTGATAATAATTGAAATCAAATTCAGATTAAACAATGTTTGGTATAAATTCATATTAAGCTCCTCTATAGTACAACTAAAAAATTTGATTAAAATCTAAATCTAAGCCAACAATTAAATGTAATTACACATTTCAAGGATTCAATTTTTTCAACCATACATTCTATCATTATTAAAATTTACTAAAAATTTAATTTTTATCTAGTAGGCACACACAGTCAGAGCCTTCTTTACATGGGTCCGTGTCTATAGTCCCATGCTGAACTTTATAACTCATTTCTGTTGACGCTTCTGAAGTAGAAGTTAAAATTGATGGTTCATATTTTTCTTCTCTTTTCTCAATTTTTTCTGTTTTCACCTTACTCTCAAGGGTCTAGATTATGCCCTGTTTGGTGGGGATTAAAATTATATTTTTAGTAGATTTTGATAAAAGTTGATGAAATGTGTGGTTTAAAAGTTGTGGGTCCTATAAAATGTGTGGTTAAAATTAGTTATTGACTTTGACTTAGATTAAAATCTGGATTTTAATTTCTACCTAACAGGAGATATATGTTCCTGGTCTGCTGGTTATATTCTCAGATTGGATATGTGGTAGATTTGGGATTAGTGGCAATGTTCAAAAGGCTCAATCGGGTACCAAGGCATTTTACCTATGTGAGGCTGAGGCTTAAAGCCCGAAGTACCAAAAAAAAAAAAAAAAAAAAAATTCTATAAGAAAGAAAACTAAAACCCCGTGACGTTGTAGACTACAAAAATTAACCCAAAAAGCTAAGGCCAACAATAAGAATTCCGAAGGACATGACTAACAATCGCATACCTTAGTCGCCCTAAGGCTTAGTCTTGAGGCACCAGCCTTGAGAAAAGGTGCTAAAGTGTCAGTTTTGTGGCATTTAATGAAAGCCTCATGTGAGTTGGGTCTGAGGGCGTGAGCCTCAATTCTTTTTTTCTAAACAATGGATAATTGAGTTCAATAGATTTGTATATGCGCAACTTTGCATATGGGCTGGAACCAACTTGTATTATTTTTAGGTTTTAGTTATTTGAGTATGGAATCAAATGGTATTGATCACTGACATGTTTGTTGCCATAGGGGTGTTGCTGGATGACTTGCTTGTTGCTGAAGATCTTGCTGCTGCTGAAACAACGAGTGCAGCTTCTCATGCAGCAGCTGCAGCTGCTGCAACCAATGTGCTGCAAGGGAGGTTACCTGGTAGATATGGTTTCGTTGATGATGGACTGAGCCCATCAGTTCCTGGTGGTGCTGCTGATGGTGACGTTGTGGTAGGAAATCCTGTTGCTCCCCCTGTAAATGGGGATATGTTTACTGATATTAGCACAGAAAACGCAATGCTTCAAGGTTATCGGTATGCTTGCTACTAAATGCTGCATTGATTCATGCTCTGTAATTTAGAATCTGTTGGTAGTTAGGCTCTTTGAGTC
>CM032632.1:23607977-23666532 GCA_019097785.1 Fraxinus excelsior | reverse complement strand
TTGTGGCACAACTCAGCCAGAACCATTCAAGTGTTTGTTCAAGGACAACGGTGTTAAAAATGTGATACCCCACCCTGATGTGCCCCACAGATGTGATAGCGATTCACCTGAGTATGACTCCTGCTAGTTATTTTATGAGGTCTTTTCTATTTCTGCTGCCTCTTTATCTACAATCCGTTATGTTGGTATGTGGGGGTTAAATTTCAGGTTTGACCTGCAACCTGGACTTAAACCTAAAATTGGATCCGGGGATAGAGATGAAACTGTAGCTGGATTGCTGTCGTCTCTTTCATTGGAGGGATTATGTCCTCAATGGATCAGGCCTATCCCACCGAGGCTCCCAATAATGAATGGAGAAGTAAGATCATGCAACTACTAGCAATCATTTGCCAATGTTTAGGTTGCAGAATTTATTTGTTTCAATAAATTTATCCTGGTTTTGCACAGCTATTGTGGCTCAACCCCGATATCAACCATGAGCTCTTATGGGACTATGGAATGTGCCTTGATACTAGCAAAGGAGCTGCAGTTAGAGATCTAATCGCAAAAGCATTGAAGGGGTCACTTTCTCCTCCCCAACAAGAGGTATATTTTCTTGTAGGTTTTTGGATATTAACAGCTTATTTTGGCATGAATTTTCACCATGGATTTCGCACAAAGTTGATGAACTAAATTTATAGAAATTGAGCAATGTAATGAGATGGCAGACAGAACATTTTTAGTTGAGTCACATTTGAGAAATTATGCTGGGAATGATTGAAATTTGAAATAAATAAATAAAAAAATAAGAGAGAAATTTGATGTTTGAATTATATAGAACTGAAATTTTTTCATTGTCAACTATCTAATTCCCCTTGTCGAAAGATATTAAGAGTTTCTACTGATATTTTTCTTTTAATTTAGGGTACTAACTATAGTCCTAAAAACAATTTCAAATACTTATAAACTAGCCATATTATCATTACTATGAATTATAGTTGCAAATACCCTGTTTGAAATTGAGGGGGTCTGTATTATCATTTGTGCTTTGGTTGTGGGAAGACAGTATGGCTAGTTTATAAGTATTTGGCTGATCTTGACCTGTCAATATGAGTTTTAATATTTTGGGCTAGTTGGCTAGTGTCCAACTATATCGACTAGAAGAGGAATTTTGCCCGGGTGGTGCTGTCACTACCTTGGTGGAGTTATCTACTCAAATGAGCCTGGACATGGATCCTGGATTGGACACAACTAAACTTTCACAGTGGAGGAACATACCATGTCTCACATTGGTTGGGAGAGGATACAAAAACGACAAACCATGCCTTCTAATAGCTTTGAAGTCGGCAATGTGAAACCTTTTCTGCTACTTTGTTCCTAGATTGCTCGGACTCGGGTACGAGTATCTGGTACGGGTACGGGTACATATTTAAGTGTCGGATCTTTTATTTTTTTTAAAATGAAGGATACAGAGACATGACAAAAAAGAGTCCAAATTTCGGACACAGGTCTTTGAAACTTCAATTAATTTTTTTTTCCAAAAACTTCATATTTAAAATTAATCAAAAATATTATTTGATTATTTTTATTTTGTCAAGTTTTGAAAAAATATTAATTTCAAAAAATGCTATTAAATTGTTCTAAAAAATTATGTATGTTGATTTTATAATTATCTATCAATCATTTTGGCCAAAGAAAAATCATATTTTAAATTGTTTTAAAATTTTGTAGCAACCTTAATCATGATATTTTTTTTAAAACTAAAATGATCTTATCTAGAACAAAAGAACAAAAAGCATAATAAATAATAAATAATAAATATCGTGTAATTTGCTCAACCAATAAGGTTGTAAAATTCGAAGAAAAAGATAAATAACCCCCAACCAATAAAGTTGTAACAACAATGGATAAATTTATTTCAAAAAAAAAAAGAGCAATGTTTTAAAGCTCATGCCAAAAACTTAATACAAAAAACAGGCCCAAGTCCAACACCCCTCCTTCCTCTTCTTCCTCCCTACGTGACTTCTGGCTCTGCAAATGGCGATTCTAATTTCTGGCAGTAGCCCTTCTTCTTCCCTACGCAACTTCTTGATCTGCAAAAAATGACGATTTTGGCAGCAGTTCAACAGGTTTCGCCCCTGGCCATGTTCAGTTGAAATTTGCCACGTCTGACCCATATTTTGTATCGTTACTCGTGTCGTGTCGACACGGGTATGCCGACCAAAATGAAGAGTTCGAGCATCACAACTTTGTTCTTGTCGTCGCTGTATCTACTAGAAAATCCAATGAAACTAGATATTTACCGACCACAATATGTTAGTTTGATCTACCTCCTCTTCTAATATGTTCTTTGGAGATTGGATTATTTTCAAGAGCACGAGTCTCTTTAGGTCTAAGCAACTCATGTCTAAACTTAGGCATTCTTCCCAATCACTATCATTTCTACTAATTGATGTATGTCCTCTAATTGATGCATGTCACATCTTAATCCTACGTTGCATTCGTCTGGGAACACATGTAAGAATATAGGCCTAATCAGTTGACTAGTCAGCAAAACGATAAAAGCTCTCTTCATGATCTACTTAAGGTGAAGAATCAAGTGGACAACTAAGAAAACAAATGTGTTAGCTCTGAAAAAGCCTAGAAATGCCGTTACTCATCAAAAAGATCAAGCCGATCAAGTAATACGCCATACATGAGACAACATGGTCCTGAAGTCGACATTATACAAGTCTGTTAGTAGCTTGACTAAGCCGATCTCTAACGGAAGAATCATGTATCATAGGAACATAATTTGAGAAGATGTGTTGGAGATTTTAGGGTTTTGAATCTTTTGATAATATGAACACTAAATATAATGCCCATGTTTGTATCCTATTCTTTCAACACTCTTTTTTCTACATACTCATTTTTAACCACATATACACGATAAAATATTCTACGCGCATTCTCCAAAAATTCACTATTTAAAATAATGTTTTTCAAAAAAATGGCCACCAAATAGAAGCAAAATGCTGCACGATTTTACCCGAGTCCAAATAGTAGATGGGACATCTCATTTACCTAGACATGCTTATAAATACTCTCCAAGGCCTCCCCGCAGTGAGGGTAAGAATGTATGTTTTTTAGGTAATCAAGTGAGTTTGTGTTCATGCAATTGACATGAAGATCCCTGTTGATTTTTGACATCGACATATATATTCTCACTTTATTTTATTTATCCTATTACTTACGAACTCCAATCTTATCATATCATTTTCACAGTTCTAATAATGTGTATTAGGGCCACTGAGGTGAGTACTCGTCCGTAAACTTCAGGGTCCCGTGGGATTAGTCAATGTGCGCGCAAGCTGGCCCGAACATCCACGGTTATAAAAAGAAGTTCTAATAATGTGAAAAATGAGTTTTTAACCTTGTATGATGTTGCTATCCTGTTGAGTGAGGATAACTTCCCTTATTTATAGGACTCAAGCAACTCTCGTTGTTAACGTGGGCTTGGGCGTAAAATAGGAATAGTTGGTTGGTGCTCAGCTATGTTCACAAGGTTAAGGTTTTGATAAATACCCTTACCGTGAGTAGAGAGCCATATGCATGGAGTGCTGTTAACTTTGTTCGATCGAAGTGGTCAGAACTACAAATTGGATGCAATGTATCCGTCGCGTATTTAATAAGGTTACTTGTAATCCTCTTTCACATTAATTGTGGGAGAATAGTGTTCACATGCATTCATGTATTGTGGTATTTGTTAGAATATTATAAATTGTATATAATAAACTTGTGTTTCTATTAGGGTTGGACAAAACTCCTGAACCGAATTCGAATCGAACCGAACGGTTCTTCATAAGTTAACTACCCGAACGAGTATCTGAATTGAGAATCGATGAGTTTGGGTCGGTTTTCGGTTCTAGACCAAGAACCGAAGAACCGAATAAGACCCGAATCTAAATAATTTTTAAATTTTGTTTATCTTGAATTAATTAAATTATTTTATTTTTTTCTCAACAAATTAGCAAATTAATTAAACAAACCACTTCCTCACTAATCGAAATCGAAGGTTCCAGAAAGTGAGTCAGAGCGCTGGTCCCTGAGTTTCTCGTATGCCTTCCGTCGGCAGAAGAAGGTAAATCCATTCGTCTGAGCAGAGTCGTCCCGTCCTCTCGTCTCTCAAGCCTCGGCCTCTCGTATGCGAAGTGCCTTTCCTCTCTAGCGACTCTCCCGGATGGAGAGTCAACCCGACAGATCCAAATCCACCTCTCTTGAACCAGACGACCCACCGAACACCGGCCTCACGCCACAAACATGTGCCCACCTGCAGGCGGCGGCCCTAGGTGGAAACCCTAGCGCCGTCGCTCGACAACAGTGTATTTATCACGGATATGAAAACCCGATTCACACAGTTACGCATCCCTTTGAGCCTCACGCGCCTCACCAGCCTACTGTGCAGGCATTTCCGAGTCCGGCGAGCCATCCAGGGGGTGCTCCGGCAGCGCGTGTGCTCCACGCGTCGGCGGCGCGTGAGCCCCACGCGCCGACGATGGTGAAACAGCAGCTTCCCCGTGATGCGCCCAGGCCATTCCACCGACCTGTTTCACTGTCAGACACTTCCTACACCCAAGTTCGGAGGCGGGCAAGTTTGTTTGAAAAAAAGGAGTTTACTTCGAGGTTTAGAGTGGAGGCGAAGGAGTTTGTTGTGTCTGTTAGTGAAGTCGGCATTGTCAAGTTGACAGAATGGGGTCCGAGGATATCGAATGCAATAAATATGGGGAGGTATGGTGCGTTGTGGGTATTGAATATGGTGGAGAGATTGAAGGGAGCTAGCAAACAGGAGGAGTTCGTTGCTAAGTTTACTGAGACCTCGAAAGCTTTCATGGCACAGCGGTGTGGAAACAGTCGAGGTAGGTATCTAACGATAGCACAATACGGGGAGAGGCGACGGAAAGGAGTGGTGATGGTACCAGAAGGTGTGAATGGAGAGGGATGGGCGTCGATTCTGAAAATGTTTCAGGCAGTCGTCGATTTTTTTGTCATTAGAGATAAAGCTAAGCATCAATCGGTTAGAGTCAACAATATACAAGGGAGAACTTATGCTGAAGTTACCGCAAACCGACATGGCGAGCAAAACACGAAAAAGCCAGTGTTGTTGCGTAAGGAAAGTGAGGTGTATGGGTATGGCACTCGCGCACGATCCCCAGGTCTTTCGGACGAGGGTCACTCAATGGGGCCTAATTTGGAGGAGACAAGGCCAGAAGTTGCATTAAACAGTTTATTGAGAACTGCCGACATAAGGGCGAGGGTCCAAGGGTTGAAAGCTGAGCTGTTGAGGCTATTGGGAGATGGAGCTCTAAAGGATTCCAAGTTGATCTGCTGTCACAAGTGCGGGGTGGATATGTCTGAGTATCCAACTACGAAGTTACAATCGAACATGGCGCAATCCAAAGATAAGCAGGTGAGGGTTGAGCCAAGTTGTGAGAATCAAATAGGGTATCACGTAGAGTGTAATGGAGAGGACGATGGTATATGTTTGGTGGAAAGGGGTACGGATGGAAAATACTCGGGGTATGAGGCACTCCGGGAGGTAGATTTGACCGTATCTACAACGGGAGTCGGGTTAATAGAGGAAGAGACGGGTATAGTGATGGCCAAGGAATCAAGTTCGACACTGTCACAAGAGCAAGAGGCAACAGGTTCGACAAATGCAATTGTGAACACTTACATTAGAAGGTATCAAAAGTCTGGTAGAGGACATGAGATGGGGAATGAAAAAGCGATAGTTGTGTGGGTGGATGGCAACAACAACGGAATAATGGACAAGGGCGTTGTGCAAAAGGGAGGGGGAAGGACAGATCTCTGAGCCTGGTGGGTGCTATGATAAAGGGCAGATAGTGGAAGTGAATGCGCTTGACGTTAGACCTCCAGCGTCAAATTGGGTTCTCCATAAAATTCAGGAATTCAGCAAGATGGTGGGTGTGTCATGCGATGGTTATGAAAATAGACTTGTGCAATTGTTTGAGGAGTTGGAGGCTAGTAGGGGACATGGGATGTATACCCCAGGGGGGAAAACTAAAAGAAAGGGAGACCGTGAGCTCAGGCGGCTTGAATGCTCGATAAACTATGATGTTAAAGGGAGTGAGTCAAAAAGAGGGTTGCTGGGGAGGGATGAAGGTGAGTTTAAATGATTCCAAAAATCATTAGCTGGAATGTGAGGGGGCTCAACGATGTTGGGAAAAGGTTAGGTGTCCGAAACATGCTAAGGGGATGGCGGGCTGATCTTGTGTGTTTACAAGAAACGAAGTTAGAGGTCGTCTCGAGGTCTATTGTGAGTTCTTTATGGGGGGGACAGCATGTCGGGTATCAGTTTCTTGGAGCTTCAGGGGCATCAGGAGGTGTGCTTGTCATGTGGGACACTAGAGTTCTTGATATGGAGGAGGTTAGTGGAGGGATATTCTCTCTTTCTATTTCTTTCAGTAATGTTGGGGATAGATTTAGGTGGATGTTTATTGGAGTTTATGGGCCGAATTCAGATGAGAACAGAAGGGGCTTGTGGGATGAACTGGCTGGTATGATGGCTTGGTGGAACTTACCAGTGTGTATCGGGGGAGACTTTAATGTGGTTAGGTTTCCCTCTGAGAGGTCGAGTGGTGGGAGACTAACAGGGGCTATGGAGGACTTCTCTAGTTTTATTAGTGAAAATATGCTGGTGGATCTGCCTATGATGGGGGGAGAGTTTACTTGGTCATCCAATCGGGATCAACCTGTCCAATCTCGTATTGACCGATTTTTGATTAATGGTGAGTGGGAGGCTAAGTACGATGATGTCAGTCAGAGGAGATTGGTGAGAGTGTACTCAGATCATTTTCCTATCTCGTTATCTGGGACTATAAGGGGTAGTAGAAGACGACCTTTCAGGTTTGAGAAGATGTGGCTTAAAGTTGAAGGTTTTGGGGAGCGAGTTCGGAATTGGTGGGCCTCCTATGATTTCAGAGGATCTCCTAGTTATATTCTACATCTGAAATTGAAGGCATTGAAGGGGGATTTGAAGAAGTGGAATGGGGAGGAGGTGGGAGACATTGACTGTAACAAGAATCAATGTTTATTAGACATAGAAGAGTTGGATAGGCAGGAGGAGAGTCGAGGGTTGGATGGGGAGGAAAGGGAGAGGCGTGGTAGGTTAAGGGGAGAGCTGGAGAGATTGGTGGAGATGGAGGAGATTGCCTGGAGACAAAAGTCTAGGATAATGTGGTTGAAGGAAGGCGACAAATGCACAAAGTTCTTTCATCGGGTCGCCAATTCTAATCGACGCAACAATTCTATTACACTTTTGGAGGTGGATGGGGTTACATATGAAGACCCACAGGCTATTGTGGATCAGCAGGTGAGATTCTATCAGAATCTCTATCGGGAGCAATTTGTGTGGAGGCCTGAGTTGGATGGGCTGGACTTCTCCACGATTACCGAAGAGGATGCCAGCTGGGTTGAGAGACCATTTGAAGAGGACGAAGTTAAGGATGTGGTGTTTAATATGAATGAGGATAAGGCCCCTGGACCAGACGGCTTCTCATTCTCATTTTATAAGGCATGTTGGGAGGTGGTGCGAACAGACATTATAGATACAATCACTTATTTCTTTGAACGTGGCAGGTTTATGAGAAGTCTTAATGCTACGTTTATCGTGCTTATTCCAAAGAAAACGGGAGCGTCGGATATCACGGACTATCGGCCTATTAGTTTGGTCAGTGGGGTGTACAAGATTATAGCAAAAGTGTTGGCGAATAGATTAAAGGAGGTGTTGGGAAAAGTGGTGTCCAAGTTCCAGAACGCTTTTGTGAAGGGACGTCAGATTTTGGATTCGGTTCTTATTGCGAACGAATGCATTGACTCAAGAACGCGGCAGGGGGTTCCAGGGATGTTGTGTAAGCTTGATATTCAAAAGGCGTATGATCACGTCAATTGGGGATTCCTTATGTACATGCTTAGGCGATGCGGATTCGGGGATAGATGGTGCAAGTGGATTCAATTCTGTATCTCTACGGTGTCGTTCTCAGTCCTAGTTAATGGCAACCCTGAAGGATACTTCCGAAGTAGTAGAGGTTTGAGGCAAGGTGATCCGTTGTCCCCCTTGCTGTTTGTTATTGTGATGGAGGCACTTAGTAGAATGATTGAGAAAGCCGTGACGGAGGGTTTGTTGAGAGGCTTTGCGGTTGGTCACCTACAGGTCTCTCATTTGTTATTTGCAGATGACACATTGATCTTTTGTGATGCAGACGATATGCAGATTAGGAACTTGCGCCGCTTGCTCCTATGTTTTGAAGCGGTCTCTGGGTTGAAAATAAATCTGGGGAAGTCTGAGGCCATTCCAGTGGGGGTTGTTGATAATGTGGAGGACTTGACGGCAATACTGGAATGTAGAGTTGCACAATTGCCTATGTCTTATCTTGGGCTCCCCTTAGGAGCGAAGTTCAAAAGTAAACATATTTGGAATGACATTCTTGAAAGGATGGAGAGAAGGTTGGCGGGATGGAAACGTATCTATCTTTCTAAAGGAGGCCGTCTTACTCTCATCAAATCCACCCTCTCTAATCTCCCAACCTATTATCTTTCATTGTTTCCTATTCCCGTTGCAGTGGCAAATAGATTAGAAAGAATTCAGAGAGACTTCCTATGGGCAGGATTGGGAGAGGAGAGGAAATTTCACTTGGTCAAATGGGGTGACGTCTGCTCCCCTGTCGGGGTGGGGGGTCTTGGACTGAGGAGTCTTGTATTATTTAACAAGGCCTTATTGGGCAAGTGGCTGTGGCGATTTGGAAAGGAGAGGGAAAGCTTCTGGAGAGAAATTATAGGAATGAAGTATGGCGTTATGGAAGGGGGCTGGTGCTCAGGTGAGGGTCGTGGTTCGTATGGGATGAGCCTGTGGAGGTATATTAGAAAAGGATGGAACGACTTTCAGATTAGATTGGCTTTCGAGGTGGGAAATGGCACAAATGTCCGATTTTGGAATGATTGTTGGTGTGGAGTGCAACCATTAAAAGTGCGGTTCCCTTCTTTACATCGTATTGCCTTGGAGCCCTCAGCTATGGTGAGTGATGCCATGGTGATCAATAATGGGCGTCATAGCTGGAACATCGCTTTCGGGAGGGGCTTACATGATTGGGAACTAGATGACTATGCGTTGTTTCTGGCCTCTCTGTATGATGTGCACACTCAGGTAGGAGATGATGACTGTAGCAGGTGGAGGATGGCACGAAATGGTTTGTTCTCTGTTCGCACTTATTACAGATCCTTACTGGATCCTATGGTGAGCTCATTCCCCTGGAAAATGGTGTGGCAGAGTAAATTACCTCCAAGAGTGGCCTTTTTACTGTGGACGGTTGTGAGGAGACAGGTATTAACGACGGATAATCTACGAAGAAGGGGTTATTATATTACAGAGTGGTGCTACATGTGTAAGAGGGATGGAGAGACAATTGATCACCTATTCATTCATTGTGACGGTGTACGTTGGTTGTGGAATGAGATTCTGGCTTCACAACATATGAGTTGGGTACTGCCAAGAAGTATTGAAGAGGTGGTGCAAGCATGGAAGAGAAAGTTCAGAGATAAGAATAGCAAAGTTGTTTGGGAGCTCATTCCAGGATGCATTGTTTGGTGTGTATGGAGAGAAAGAAACGGCCGGTGCTTTGAAGACTTAACACAGACATCAGAGCAATTTAGAGAATTTTTTTACTTGACTTTGTATAGTTGCCTAATTTTTTAGTGTTTCCATCTTGTTTAAACTGATGATGCACTCCTTGTGTATTATCTTTTGATTCTAATTTATAATATAACGTGATTACCTATCAAAAAAAAAAAAACATGTTGCTTATTATTAGGTTACAGATTCTACTGCATTAACTGTTTTGATGAGCATTTCAAAACCTAGCTGCTGATGTATTGCATTTTTTTTTCCTTTCATAATTTCACCTCCTGTATTTACAGAGTTACTTAAATCAAGTGAAAAGTGGGGCCTGTTTAGTGGCGCTGTGGTACAGTTGAATTGATATCATTTAACATTTATGGGAGTTATGCAAATCGAATGGGAAAACTAGGCTTGTTTTTGTTAACGGCAAATTGTACATGATCTTTGGAACATGAGGTTGCATGTTTGAGTTAAAAAAGAACTACTTTAACGTGAAAAATATTCTAAGAAGCATTGTTGGGTCTACATCCTCGTCTGGCGATGCGAACCCACGTAGCAATAGTAGCTATGGTGCCCACGCAAGATTAATTCAATCCCAAGAAAGTTAAGAATCAATGTTTAAGCTTGATTCAAAAATATTGTACTAAGGAACCAATACAATCACCGACAATATATTGACCTCGTGATTACAAGACTCAAGAATTTCACTTAGCTATGTTAACGAGCCGGCCGAAAAAAAAGCTCGGGCTGGGCTTGAGCTTTTTTGTGTCAAACTTTTTTTGGTCTGAGCCGAGCCCGGTCAAAAAAAATAAGGCTCGGCCCGAGCTTTCAGTCCGAGCCTTAGCGGGCCAAGCCGAACTGAGCCAGGGCGGCTCGGTTTTTTTTTTGTTTTTTTAATATCAAATCTACATTTTTTTATTTTAAAATTTGTGTGGTTTATACGTATTATAAATTAAAGAAAAAAGTTTAGGCTCGGCTCGAGCTTTTTTGGGCCCGAGTTGAGCCGAGCAAAGCCCGGCCAAAAAAATGAGGCTCGACCCGAGTCTCGGCTCATTGTAACCGAGCCCTAGCTGGGCCCGGCTCGAGCTTTTTCCGAGCCGAGCCCGAGTCGTCCGAACCGACGAGCTTTTTTGCCATCCTTAATTTCACTCGATTTATTTGAACGCCACAAATAATCTTGATAAGTCAGAATTAATTGGATGAAGAACAAAAAGAAAGGGGCACGAACAACTATGCGGTCGTATAGTTTTTCCTTCCAGCTTCTCTGTCCATTGCTCGAATCAAGTTGCTTCACTTCGTCTCATCTCCCATGCCCAACATGAAACTTGTCCATTTGCTTGTCGTGATCAATGTTTTGTCCATCGTGGCTTGAGCAAGTAGTCACATTGCTTCTTTGACCCGCTTTGCTCTCGACTTAGTGATAGGACCTTCCTCAACGATCTATGGATCTTTGCCCGGATTTTCCCTCGTATCATGGATCACATCATCTGGACTTATTCTCTTTTGATGGCTTGTATTAAAAACTGAGATAGACCCAGCTAGTCACTGACCTGGTTTCTTCACGAGGTGATCTTATTCTCTTATACTCTTTATCAGCGTTCTCATTGTGTGAGCTAGGTGTTGAAATGGTCGAGCTGCATAATGTAAGTCTCTTCTGTTAATTAGTTTGTAAAATTGTAAAAAATGGAAAAGAAAATGTAAATATCCATTTACGTGACATTTCGTGAAATATAGACTGTGGATGGGCGTGTACAGCCATACATTTATTTGTGTAAACGAATGTTTTTGAAATTTGATCTTTTATTTGCCTATCACCTTGCCTAGGTATGCGACTGCCAGTGCCCGCTCTGATGGTCTTCTTCTACTATGTGGAGGGAGGGATGTGAACAGCGTGGTTAGTGCAATTTCTGATTTCACATCATTGGCGATTTTGATATACTTAGGTGCACTTGCCTTTTATCGCATGTGGTTTGTTTGATAATGGAAATTCAATAAGTTTTCCTTGAAAATAAAATTCTGTATTTGCTTATTTATAACGGGTTATGTCATCCCACCTTTCTAAAAGTTGTCTTTTAGTCCTATATTTATTAAAATAAAGGGGAGCTATGGTTTCATCTTCTTCCCTATTATTCATTTTGGCATTCTTACTTCTTGGGGAGCTGGGGTAAGCGCACATGCTCTGCATAGTTCTTGAAGGTAAAATTGCTTATTCACATACATTCTCATAAGTTTAGGTGGAATTGTAAAGCTGAAGGTCGATAGAATGGGAAATTTCATTACTTGTGCTGAAATTTGGTGGGCCAAAGTGTCAACCCGTTAGTGCTAACAACTTTTGTATCAAATTTAGTTCATTCTGGATGCCTATTACCATCAACAGACCCGGTTTATTTCTGTGTGGGAAGGTAGCTATGAAATTTGGCAGGCCAAGTCAACCTGTTAGTGCTAACAACTTTTGTATCAAATTTAGTTCATTTTGGATGCCTATTACCATCAACAGACCCGGTTTATTTCTGTGTGGGAAGGTATCCATGCATGGCTTGTCCTATAGGATTTTGTCGGCAGTTGTGCATACTGGCATTTCATTTGAGATCAGTTGGCACTTTGTGCTAACCTCCTTGTTTGAACACTTCTATTCATATACTCTTCTGCAGCCGCTGGCAAGTGCTTATGGGCTTGCCAAACATAGGGATGGTCGTTGGGAATGGGCCATTGCTCCCGGTGTCTCACCATCTCCCAGATATCAACATGCAGCAGTAAGTTATTTAATTGAGTAGCTGTCTTAGCAAACTTTTCTCACAAAGACGAATAGTACTTGCCATCTTTTTCTTGGTAGAGATCATGATATATGCTCTGGTGTTTCTAGGTTTTTGTTAATGCTCGTCTTCATGTATCTGGAGGGGCACTTGGTGGTGGACGCATGGTTGAAGACTCATCAAGTGTTGCTGGTACTTTTATTTATTTAGTTTTCTGTTAACATTTTCTTTTATCTTTTTTCAAATCCACTGAACACTTAGACACTGTTTTTTAAGAGCATGTGCATTACCTCAAGCCCTTTCAAAAAAATTATGCGGTTGTTTTTCTGTGTAGTTCTGGACACTGCAGCAGGAGTTTGGTGCGATACAAAGTCTGTTGTCACTAGTCCAAGGACTGGCAGATACAGTGCTGATGCTGCTGGTGGGGATGCAGCGGTAGAATTGACGAGGCGCTGTAGGCATGCTGCTGCTGCTGTTGGTGACTTGATCTTTATCTATGGTGGTCTCCGTGGTGGTAAGCCATTTTGTTGCACTATTAGCAAGATTTCCTTTCCATTGTAATTGGTTCTGGTTTTTGAGGCGGTAATAATCAGTAGCGTTTTTAGTTATTTCATCTCTCTGACAACTTGGATCTTGTTTTCCCAATTCTCTTCGAAGGCATTGACTCTTTCAACTTGATATGACTATCAAGTATGCTTTTGGTTTTCTTTATGAAAATTGAAAAATATTGGGACTCTTGATAGATGCGATTATTTTCATTAAAAGAGGACTCTTGATGTATGCGGCTAATGTAGTAAAGTGAGGCTTCTGTTCTTGAATCCTAGTAATTTATGTTTAACTGTGAATATTACTAGCTTATCACAGTCGATCTGGTCAGATAATTAATGCTATACCCTTCCATCATTAAGCTCTATTTTCAGAGGTCTAAAAAATGCTACCTCATAGTTTCTATTTCCTGTCACTTCCTAAAACTGCCTGGAATATATGAGAATCTGCAAATAGCAACTGTATTTTGAAAATGTGAGATTTAATTGATTTTTAAAGGTGAAAAACAGTACAAGTTGGATGCATGTAATTGAAAAAGAAAGATGACCAATTTCTCCTATTGAAAATTATGTTGTGGGTAAACATGTTCAGGATATTTATTAGGTAAAAAGGACTCGATTTTACTTTGGGAGTCATGGGAGAATGTGATGCAACTTTTTATCAGCAGCTATGCATGTTTGAATTGAGTTCACTGCCACAAAAGCTACAGAAAACTCAAGTTGTTATCGATCAAATGGTCAAGATATGCAGTGAATATATATGTCCATTACATTGACACCACACATACATTTGGGAAAGAGATTTTTGAGATCTCTACACTGTCAGAAAGTCCTTAGTACTTGGCCTCTTAATATCCATGGACCACTGGATATATGTTACTTTAGACTTTGGGTTCCTGGATGAGGTGAGCTTGGGAAATGAATTGGAATGCTGTGGATTTCACTGGATTCAAACCCTAAAACATTGAGAATGGAATATTTTAATTTGCTAATGCAGACAATAATACAACACTGCTATTTGCTTCTGTCACTGAGGTTCTGAAAGAAGTGACAGTGAGTTACCATCACAAGTGTAGAAGCTCGTTATAATTATTGTTTGCTGAATATGATGATGCTCAACATATTTGAGATGCCAAATTGTGCTTTCTGTGATTAAATTGGTAGCCTTACTCTTTTGAGTGATTGTGAGCATCATTTTTGTATTCAAGTGGTGAGAAGACTGAAAACTGCGGAGGAACCTTGGCAGGGTTCTCATTTGAGTTGTTTGTATAGGTGTCATGTTGAGAAGTTTGTTTATGGTAGATAACAAGTCAATTGAGTTGTTCATGCAAGTGGCATGTTAAGATGTTTGTTTAAACTACAATATGCTATTGCCCAAGTTCATCTTCTGGACCATTGTTCATATGTTTCAGGATCTAGTGATAATAATTGAAATCAAATTCAGATTAAACAATGTTTGGTATAAATTCATATTAAGCTCCTCTATAGTACAACTAAAAAATTTGATTAAAATCTAAATCTAAGCCAACAATTAAATGTAATTACACATTTCAAGGATTCAATTTTTTCAACCATACATTCTATCATTATTAAAATTTACTAAAAATTTAATTTTTATCTAGTAGGCACACACAGTCAGAGCCTTCTTTACATGGGTCCGTGTCTATAGTCCCATGCTGAACTTTATAACTCATTTCTGTTGACGCTTCTGAAGTAGAAGTTAAAATTGATGGTTCATATTTTTCTTCTCTTTTCTCAATTTTTTCTGTTTTCACCTTACTCTCAAGGGTCTAGATTATGCCCTGTTTGGTGGGGATTAAAATTATATTTTTAGTAGATTTTGATAAAAGTTGATGAAATGTGTGGTTTAAAAGTTGTGGGTCCTATAAAATGTGTGGTTAAAATTAGTTATTGACTTTGACTTAGATTAAAATCTGGATTTTAATTTCTACCTAACAGGAGATATATGTTCCTGGTCTGCTGGTTATATTCTCAGATTGGATATGTGGTAGATTTGGGATTAGTGGCAATGTTCAAAAGGCTCAATCGGGTACCAAGGCATTTTACCTATGTGAGGCTGAGGCTTAAAGCCCGAAGTACCCAAAAAAAAAAAAAAAAAAAAATTCTATAAGAAAGAAAACTAAAACCCCGTGACGTTGTAGACTACAAAAATTAACCCAAAAAGCTAAGGCCAACAATAAGAATTCCGAAGGACATGACTAACAATCGCATACCTTAGTCGCCCAAAGGCTTAGTCTTGAGGCACCAGCCTTAAGAAAAGGTGCTAAAGTGTCAGTTTTGTGGCATTTAATGAAAGCCTCATGTGAGTTGGGTCTGAGGGCGTGAGCCTCAATTCTTTTTTTCTAAACAATGGATAATTGAGTTCAATAGATTTGTATATGCGCAACTTTGCATATGGGCTGGAACCAACTTGTATTATTTTTAGGTTTTAGTTATTTGAGTATGGAATCAAATGGTATTGATCACTGACATGTTTGTTGCCATAGGGGTGTTGCTGGATGACTTGCTTGTTGCTGAAGATCTTGCTGCTGCTGAAACAACGAGTGCAGCTTCTCATGCAGCAGCTGCAGCTGCTGCAACCAATGTGCTGCAAGGGAGGTTACCTGGTAGATATGGTTTCGTTGATGATGGACTGAGCCCATCAGTTCCTGGTGGTGCTGCTGATGGTGACGTTGTGGTAGGAAATCCTGTTGCTCCCCCTGTAAATGGGGATATGTTTACTGATATTAGCACAGAAAACGCAATGCTTCAAGGTTATCGGTATGCTTGCTACTAAATGCTGCATTGATTCATGCTCTGTAATTTAGAATCTGTTGGTAGTTAGGCTCTTTGAGTCGCTTCAAGTTCGGTATTAATTGTGGCATGCTTTTCAGAAGACAGAACAAAGGTGTCGAGTACTTAGTTGAGGCTGCAGCAGCGGAAGCTGAAGCTATTACTGCTACATTAGCTGCTGCTAAAGCTCGGCAAGTTAATGGAGAAATTGAGCTTCCAGATAGGGATAGGGGGAAAGAGGCCACCTCCAGTGGAAAACAGATCTCTACCTTGATTAAGCCAGATTCTGCAGTTTCTAATAATTCTACTTCAGCTGGAGTTAGGCTTCATCACCGTGCTGTTAGTATCTAGATGATTAATGAATTCAAGTCCATTTTATTCATGGTCAAAGTTCAGTTGGCTAAATGTTTAATTACATGCCATTAATACCCCTGCAGGTTGTTGTAGCTGCAGAGACTGGTGGTGCTTTAGGTGTCGCCAGACAGCTTTCAATCGATCAATTTGAAAATGAAGGCAGACGTGTCAGTTATGGAACACAAGAAAATGCTACGGCAGCTAGGAAACTTCTAGACCGTCAAATGTCTGTTAATAGCGTACCAAAGAAGGTATTATTGTCCTTCCTCCATAACATAATAAATCATATCGTGTAGAACTTTCAAGTGATCTGTTACTGTCTTTATCACAACAAAAAAAAATCAGCTAATTTATTCATGACATAAATTTACTTCTTTTAGCTCTAGTTTCTGTACTCTACCCCAATAATATAGTTGAAAGTTTTTTGATGTTATCTGTTTAATTTGTTGTGGTTATTATGGTATCATGACAATTTTATTTTGTTTTGTTGGTTATTGTTAAATGCACTGTCTCATCGTGGCTTGTCTCTTCCCTCCCCAGGTGATTGCTCATCTTTTAAAACCTCGTGGTTGGAAGCCTCCAGTTCGCAGACAGTTTTTCTTGGATTGCAATGAGATAGCAGATCTTTGTGATAGTGCTGAAAGAATATTTGCAATTGAACCTAGTGTACTACAACTCAAGGCTCCTATTAAGATATTTGGTGATTTGCATGGGCAATTTGGGGATCTTATGCGCCTTTTTGATGAGTATGGATCCCCGTCAACTGCCGGGGATATAGCGTAAGTTTTGACTTCATAACATTCTTCTATGTGTTAGGTCCCCAACAAAATTCTGAAGTTCTTGGATACCGTTTTATTTATCTTGATTTCTTAAAAATATGCTGGTGTTTACTTGCTTATTTTGACATTGCTTTGAGACTTGTTGTTGTCTGCTTCTTCGTGAAGTGTAGAGTATTTCTTTCGTAACTTAGGCCAACATTAGTTCTATTGCCGTTTGATTTAAAGTATTACATTTGTTTTTAAACTTTGTCTGCCTCTGATATGTGGCTAGTTTTTCATTGATGACTATCAGATATATTGATTATCTCTTCTTGGGAGATTATGTTGATCGAGGCCAGCACAGCTTGGAAACCATAACTCTACTCCTAGCTTTGAAGGTAATTGGCCTCTGTCAGTACAGTGCTATGATATTATTTTACTTGTTTATTGATACGTGTTTTTGTTTGTAGGTTGAGCATCCGCATCAAGTGCATTTGATTCGCGGTAATCATGAAGCTGCAGATATCAATGCACTTTTTGGTTTTCGAATTGAGTGTATTGAACGCATGGTAACAATGATTAATTTTGTTAGTTCTATTTTTATGCCTGAATAAAGTTGTGTACCTCATAATCATGGCTTGAACAGGGTGAGAGAGATGGAATCTGGACATGGCATCGAATAAACAGATTGTTCAACTGGCTTCCCCTGGCAGCATTGATTGAGAAAAAAATTATATGTATGCATGGTGGTATAGGAAGATCAATAAACCATGTAGAACAGATTGAAAGTATTCAGCGCCCAATTACAATGGAAGCAGGATCGATTGTCCTGATGGACCTGTTATGGTTGGTGAATGCGTTTTCAATATCATTCAACTTTTTTCTCAGCTCTAATCTAACATGTGAATTTTTCTGGTAGGTCTGATCCCACAGAAAATGACAGCGTAGAAGGATTAAGACCAAATGCAAGAGGTCCAGGATTGGTTACCTTCGGGGTGGGCACTTTTCTCATTCTGCCCCCCATAAATTGATTTGAGGATGATAAGGGCGAATATTATAAATTGGTTTATTTTAGTAGAGACCTAGGGTACTCCCAGAACTCACTTTGAAGTCTATTAATTAAAACATACAAGTTACTTTTGGCATGATGTTTCTTCCCATCGCAAAAATTCTTGGAGTTTTGGGAGACATTAATTTGAAGTCACAAGCATGAATCCACATACTTGTTCCATTGAAAAAGAAAGTAGTTCAATGAAGTATATTCTGGGCTTTATCTACTTGATTTGAGGGAAGGTAGTCCTGTATCTGATGCATGCATAAAATAGAAGTGTATTTAGTGAACTCTTCTAAGGACTGGATAATGATGTAATTGAATGGGACATTGGAAATACTATGCTATGCTAAGCATTGTTGGCCCCTATTACATATACGAGCTATTCTTTCTTCCACAGGTGATTGTCATTGTTTCAAGTGCTATCAGTTGTACACATTGCTTGTTACTGTCACATAAATGCCAAGTAATATTAAGTTGAAAATTGAAATAAATACGATGCCCAATATTTTGTACAAGAGTTAGCATTGTTTTACTGTACTGTTACCCATTTATGATCAGTTTCAGCTGTTTATTATGAATTTTCTTTAGCAAAAGATTATTCTACCCGTTAGAGAAATTATTCAGTGACTACATGGAACTTCTATAATATATCATGACAAATTTTGCTTCATTTAATAATATTAAGTGCTTCTCATAGTCTCGCCTAAAATTTTGGATAATATATCTTCTTGTACGAGGATATGAATGGTATTCTTGGATGTTCCCTAGGTCTTTATAATAAAATTCAAGATGATAGTATCTCAGGTGCAGCTATATTATGGTTTAGAGTCCATTATTTGATTCTTGTATGTGAGAAAATGAGATTTTTTTATGAATTGCTAGTATCTCTATCAATTTTCAACTCTCTGTGATGTTCATCTTTGCAGCCTGATCGTGTAATGGAATTTTGTAATAACAATGATCTACAATTGATTGTTCGGGCTCATGAATGTGTGATGGATGGATTTGAAAGATTTGCTCAGGGACATTTAATTACTCTCTTTTCAGCAACAAACTACTGTGGTATGTCCTGATATATTGACTATTAACTCGTTGTCTGATGACTCCCCACCATTCAATTGTTGCCTTTTGGTTTGAGTATGGCTATATCTGGAGTTTTTATTTTTGACTTCTTCAGGTACTGCAAATAATGCTGGAGCTATCTTAGTCTTGGGTAGAGATCTAGTGGTGGTTCCAAAACTAATTCATCCATTGCCACCTGCAATTTCATCTCCGGAGACCTCACCTGAACACCAAATAGACGACACATGGATGCAGGTGCAAATGACATGTTTACTTTTGGTTTACAATATGTTCATGTCCTCAATCAAGTAAAATTGCACCATTGGTCCCCCAATCTTTCATTATAGTTGCATGGTTAGTCCCCAATAACAAAAACCTTCCAAATCTATGTACGAATATCAGATGACCCCCACATGCCCAACTTCATGGAGCTAAATTTTTTCTTCCCAACTTGGGCCGATGCCCAGAAATTTGAAGTGGCGTGTTTCCATCAGGGCCACTTAACGATTTAAAAGATTTGGAAGCCTTTATCTTTTTTATATTTTACCGGGACCTATTGTGCAACTGTAATGCAAGGTTGGGGACCAACTTAGTACTGGGACATTGCTTGGGCCAATGATGCAAATTCCTTTCAATCAATGTCTTGTCCTCTCTGATGTTGATCTTTCTTTGTATTGTGAAACTAGGAGCTCAATGCTAACAGACCTCCTACACCAACTAGGGGCCGTCCTCAAGTGACTAATGATAGAGGTTCTCTTGCTTGGATTTAGATTTTGCTCCCAGATTGCTTTACCGTACTTCCAGGCTCATGCTAACGCTCGGAAATTTCCAGTGATCTGTGCATAGCATAAGTCCATGTTGAGGATTCTGCAGAGATAAGTTAATCCTCTCTTTGAGATATGGAGGATCTATCACCGGAGTGCCTTTGGAAGATGAAGAGTTTGAACACGTTGCAGGCGGCTAGTTGTAGACTACATTTGTTGTGCTGACAGCAGTTCTGGGATTCCAAAAGCTGTACATGATCCACAACAGGTAGAAGTTACAGTGTCATTTGTGGGTAGGCTTCGTTTTTTCCTTCTTTATATATTTTTCGTCCATTGGGTAGGTGTGTTGTAAGAGTACTTGAAGTTCGTATACAAGGTTGGTGAGATAGAATCATAATCATCTTGTTTGTTCGTGTATAATAGAGATTTTGCTCTATAACTTTGTTTTTGTACTTTGTACAATGTAATAACCTTTTGTGTGTAAGATAAGAAGATGTTCTTGCTTTCCCTCGACTGTTGGTAACAAGTTTCTGAGTGTTTTATTTGTTTTGAACATGCCACAAGTTAGCTCTGTTTCTGTTAATTTACGGCTTAGACCTGCTCAATATTTTAATTTCTGTGGTTTAGACCTCTACTTATTACTGAGAGACTGACTTATGGCCTATGGGGCTAGTCCGCTTCTTGAATTTCCCTATGGCCTATCTCAGATCCATAATGTGCACATGGGTTTATTTTAGTTTTCATTCCTCTTTAATACTAAAAGTAGTAAACGTGCCTTTATTTTTAATTATCTAAATCTACAAAGAGATGGAAAGTTTTGAAAAAATGCTACACGATGGGAAAGTAATGTTGAAGTTGTTAAAGCAATTAAGCTCATATTTGGTACACATTAAAATATTCATTTTCATTCTTCTGTTCATTTTTAACTACACATTTTTCAATAAAATAATATTTTTCATCACATTAAAAACTTTTCCTTCTTTTTTAAACAAACATTCTCTATCAATCTACTATTACAGAATATATTCTTTCAAAATAATGTGGCTCAAACACAAATTTCAAGCTCCTGAACGAAGAAAAGCTTGACTTGAACTAGCTGAAATTGAAAATGACAATGATGTGTAGTGTGTAGTTGATGCTTTAGCAACCTAATATGTTGGAAATTTTGAATTTTGCTAGCTAGCTCAGCGATATTACTATTGAGGAAGTGAAATGATTGATTGCTTTCGTTAAAAATAATGGGAAATTGGATTTATTGATGACATAAATATTGCTAAGGAAATTGCTATTGAAATGAAAATTGATCACACAATTCGTGAAAAGACACATTTTCATGAAAATTCCTCCACACGATCACCAATTATTTCCTTTAGATAGTAGATTAAGCAATTAGATCACTAGAGATAGTGTTTGATCAATTCACTACATATAGAAATAACTTTTAGTTTGTATTTTCTTTGGAGAATGCTAATTTGAAAATGAGTAAAGATTGTTCTAGGTGGTGGAGTTTTTTGTGATCTTGATGGCTAAGATATGTTTCAATAGCTAAAAGTTTAGCGAAATCTTTTACCAATAGAAGAGATAGCTCTTGATATATTAATTTAAATGAAAAATATTTGATTGTTTTCTAAATGCCGTTGAATTTATGTAAATAAGTTTTTCAAAATTAAAATTATTGAAATCTTGCTGTCAACTATGTCACGAGAAAGACTGAATATGCTAGTTTTAATATCTATTGAACGGGATTTGCTACAAAATATTGGTTACAAAAGATTGATTAATGATTTTGCTTCTAGATACGCGAGGAGATTACATTTCAATTACAAATGGTTGGATTGAGGTATATTTTGTTTTTTGTTTAACAAATTTGTTCGTATGGAATTTCTTGAAGACGTTAGTGGTTTAGATCATGTATTTATTTTTTATTTGCTTTTGTCTGGTGTGTTTCTGTGGTGTACAATTTCTATACACCGAGCAGAATTCTATCAAGGATTGATCTTGATATTCACAAGATTTAAGATCAAATGGACCACAAATGGTCAAATTTTGCCCGCAGGTTACGATTGCAAAAGCTGAAGAAAAGGGAAAGGCAGATTCCATTATGACTCAGACACTGAAAAAACACCAAGTCAAACTTCGGGCCGATTTGTGCTTGATCAGGAGATAAATATTTTTATTTAAACATTTCACAAAATCTAAAATTATTTTCCATTTTTTATTCACACATTCTATTCTATGCGATCCGTTGCTTAAATTACAATTTGAACACTCCCAAACAAGTTTTAGTGTTTAACGATTGATTATTTGCGTTTGGAAAGTATTATTAAGAGCTTGTTTGGAGAGCTCAAAATTCAATTAAAATTGAAAATATAGCCGTTATTGGATCTCATTCATTTAATAAAAGTCAACAATAACGGTTAGTTTTTCAATTTTAATCTCTACCAAACACCCTCTAAATAATATATAATATCGAATTAAAAATGAATTTTTTTTTTGTACATCGAAAATGTCATTAGTGTTTTAACTTTTTAAATACTTGATTAATTTGAGTATCGAACTATAATAAAGTAAACATCACATTTGTATCAAGACAGGTTTCGCTAGAAAAATGGGTAAGCTACCTTGATAACTAATTGCATAAACACTCGTTATGTAAAGCAATTTAAAGTATTCAGTTTATTTGGCAACATAAATCTCTTCGACAGAAGAAAGAGTGACAAACTTAGTAATAATTATAATAATCGATTAATTAAAAGCTGGGATTTGAGAAATTTTGATCATTAGGAGGTGGCAATGCAGTATGGCTCCCAAAATAATAGAGATTTCCTTTGCTCATTGCATCCCCTCGACAAAGGGCTAATGAGCACCAAATCTTGGTGTTCATACGTTTTTTCACCACTGAAATGGGCAATCTTGTGGTTGTTTTTGAGGGGAATGCATTGTGGAGTAGTGATGAAGCTTGTCTTGTTCCGCCAGAAGTATTCATAGGCATTAAAGGAGGCGACAGCGGCCGGTGATGGTGGTGGCGGTGGAGGTGGCGTGGAAATAAGTCGAGCTACTCTGGGTGGTAGTAGTGGCCGTGAAAGTGGCAGCTCCTCCCCAACATCTATTAACTTCACAGTTTTGTTGAATTTGTTAGACCATGTTGAATTCATCTTGTTTCTTAGTCCCATGAAGTTCTTCACCATTAATCCTGATTTATCCACACTTAAATTTCTACCCACTGGATTTGGATTCTGCTCAATCACAGACCGAACCTCCACCTCTGCTGGTGACGCCACCTCCTCTGCCATGGCTGCAGCCTGAAAAGTGGGTGGGTTGATCAAAGTGAGGAGAAGGCGCCCTTCATGGCGGCTAGCCCGGAAGCAGTTTTTTGAAGGAATAGACACAGCTTCAAGAATTAACCTCCCATTTTGGCGGTGGCAGTGCATACGAAGTGAATTTCCATTTCCACCGCCAATGGAAGAAATTGGAGGGGGAAGTGGCCGAGGGGACACTGTTTTGTACTTGACAACATTAATATCTCCGAAAGATTTGGACACTTTTTCTTGGCAGTAATTTTCTGTTTTAGGAGGGTCAGGGCCCGGGTCCGAGAACACATCAGAGCCAGTTTCTGATCCAAGATTTTCAGTACAAATTTCAAGACTTTTCTGGCTCAAACTGCTGGCCGATCTTTTAACAAGAGGATGAACGTAAGGTGGTGGAGACTCCTTGGATGAATCTTGATAATTCTTTGGAGATAGAATTGAATCCCAAGAATCTAATCTTGATGGATTTTGAGCTGTCTGATTATTCTGCTTCTCTTTCTGTAATTGAATCGACCTCCAAATTTCATCTTGTCCAGGCATATTTTCATCATATTCTTCTTCACTTTCAGATGATGAAGATGAATCAGCACTGTTGATCACTAGTCCTTCAGACGATGCAATCTTTTTCATAGAGAAAAACTCATTTTGTGACGGCCATTTCTTTGAAGACATATCAGCCGAAAGTGTTCTTCTCAAGGAGGCTCCTTGTTTAATATCAGAACCAAGAATGGTGACTATACCTTGTTTCTCAATGGCCTTAATTGGTGCCATCTCCTCGACCTTTAAAGGCGAAGGTCCTTTCTCGATTTTCACCCTTCCCCGGGTTCTGTCCCTTCGCGGGTTTTTGAGTACGAGTTGATCACAAACGTTTTCACGTACTCAAAAGGACTCGCCGCCTAAATTCCTTCTATGTAGTAGAAATGTGATTGGTGAGAAGACAAGTGTAAGGTATGATTCGACTTCACACTGTTCAACGCTCTTTCCGTAGACGGAAAAAGATGCAAACAATGTTTCGGCTACACCAAGTTATAGAATTATCAGCAAAAAAGAAAAGAGTAGCAAACAAAATCTCAAGTTACAAAGCAATATTTTCTTTATCAGCAAACAAGAGCATCCAATGGAGGTGGATGACAGTTGCAAGCTAAGGGAGAAATGGATGATATATATGAAGATGATGTTTGAGGATATAATAGTGAGGCTGTGAATTTGGATGCTTGTTACAAATGAAAAGAGTGGGAGCGGTTGGGGTATTTGTAGTAGCCCAAAGAGGCTGTGGGAATTGTGTCCATGGGAGTGGGACCCTTCTTATTCTCCACCACGAAAAGACGTTTTCACTTGTATCCTATTGCAGCTATTATTAATATTTTCTTTTTCTTTCCCTCTTGATGAAGATGAAATTCAGCTATTGGTTGGTAATTTTTTTTTTTTTTTTTTGCTTTTCAATTTTCAACCGATTAAACTTTATTTTTAACCACATATTTCAGAGACCCGTTGATTTATAATATCAAAAAGCTTTATCAAACATGAGCTCATTTTCACAGCCCTCTCATCTAAGTTATGAATGTACGGAAAATTGCAAGATTGGTTTTTTATGCATTTTCTTACTTAGAAATTTATTTAGTGATCAACCTTTCATTAGCTGCACAATTAGTAATTTTGTAGTAAGGTAAACCGTTTAAATTCTAGTAAAATCATCACGTGTTCATTATGAAAATTAAAATCGATTCAAATTTCTATAGATCAGTTTAAGCAGTGAAGCAAAATCTAGATTCCATAAAGATGAATATACGAGCATCAAGCGAAAATTTAATAAAGATTGGGTAATTGGCGCAAAACGTCCTTATCTATGACGGGGTTTGTAGAAAACGTCCATACGTTTGATTTTTTGGTCCAGAACGTCCATATCTTTGTGTTTTCTTGGACAAAACGTCATTTTCACCAATTTTTAACATAAAATAACCATTATACCCTCCTATATAAATAAAAGAAAAGAAAAATAAAGAATAAATTGCAATATGTTCCTAATGTCAACGTGAGTGTTATTGGAATTCTTCCCAGCTTCTTGAATTGTCACCTTGTTGTTTTAACGTCTCTTGCGAACTGCAATGCTTCCATGCCAGTAGTGGGAGGTTTTGTGTCGGACCCCTTACAAGTTGTTGAATTAACCACTAATGACCCGTTTAGCATTACCTTAATTATGAGCTCTCCTGGTTTATCCTTCAACGTTGGGATCGGTACTATTGGATTTCTGAAGGTGTTGGGGAAGAGCTAGGGTTTTTAATTTTTGGGTGGAGACGAGGGCTTGGGTGCAATTATGATAAAGTGAGACATTTTCCTGCAATTATCTTGGATTGATTTGCATTTTTAAAAAAAGTTTAGGAGCATATTACTATTTATTTTTTATTTTTTTTATTTATATAGGAGGGTATAATGGTCATTTTATGTTAAAAATTGTTGAAAATGACGTTTTGCGCAAGAAAATACAAAGGTAGGAACGTTCTGCATCAAAAAATAAAACGTATGAACGTTTTCCACAAACCCCGTCATAGGTAAGGACGTTTTGTGCCAATTACCCATAAAGATTTCGATGATTTTTGCTACTTGACAATGCTGCGTAAACTAGATTTATAACGAAAGGTTAAGAATTATTTTGCTTCATTTTATAGCGGCGTGACTAACTTATTGTTGGAACCATAGATTAGGGACCAATATCGCAACATTCCCTAATGAATATAGATGGTATCCACCCTAGTCTATCCATGATTTTTTTACAAGTTCACCGGCGTTCAACCATCTTATTTAAAAGTTAAAGTTGTTCAATGTTCGAGAGCAGTTAAATTAATTTTTTTTTTGCACCAAAAACTTGACACGAGTATAGTTTCATAAATTGAGATGAAACTCAAACTTAAAACTTTTAATATACTATGACAACATGTTGAATACACTTTGTTAAGTTAAATTGTTAAAAAAATAATACAATTAATTTTTCATTTACCTTTTAGGGAGAATTTTTTTCATGTGAATACAAAATTATTTTATATTAATTCAGCTGATCATGCATTCTACGTAGGTATGTTTAATTTTAGAATTAGTGTTAGTGCGGTGAACTAACAATAACTTTAGAGTAATATTATTCATCCCCAATGGAGTTACGAATACAGTTTAGGTGGCTCTAAGTGATAGGTTAAATGAAATGTGAAATTAAATAACTTATTTAATTTCACATATTATTTAATGTCACATTAACGCCATATAAACTATGTTTGTAACCCCAATGAAGATTAATAGCATTACTCATAACTTTATGATCAACTTTTGGAATAACTTTATGATCAACTTTTTCCAAAAGTCGAATGATGTAATTTTGTGTTTGTCGGATTTGTGCATTATAGAAAGTCAAAATTAGTGCAAGTGTCTATTTTGCTGGAAAAATAATGGTGAAAGTGAGAGGTCACGACAAATAAGATAAGGCAAAAATCACTATTTCTTCTGAGAAGTAAAGCAAAACCAGTGTGATTGGATGAAAATGGCTCAAGGAGGAAGCAACTGAATGAGGCCACTATAATTGGGTGGTAAAGAAAAAATCATAAATTTTCATATAAGAATCATCCCTACTTATCGTAGAGGTGTTAATCGACTCATCAATGACTTAGGAGTCGGCTCGATGAATTGAGAGAAATATGCAATTTTAGTAAAGAGAGGAAAAAAGAAGTATAGCGAGTCGTGTGCGGCTTATGAGTCCCACCAAGATGCGAACTCGTGGGGTGAGCCGAATACACTCACCTAGGAAGCCGAGTAGATCGACTCACACCATTTAATACCCCTAACCTATCGGTCATGTCCTGTGTAGGCTAATCTCTAACTTTTAGAAAGAAATTAGTTCTCGACCTTTCTTTGTTGCAAAATCAATTATTTATTTAATTATCATTAGATCTTCATATAAGTTTGCGTCGCTTTAAATTTTTTGAACACTATTCCAAATTGGAAAGCAAATCCTTATTCAATATAGTCGAAAATGCGAGATTCATGTCGGAATTTGATTTCAAACCGTTACAACGATAATGATATATTAGTGACTAACACGCTCTATTTGAAAATAGAGGATGAATTTGCTATTGATATCATAAATTGAGGACAAACATTGCAATTATGTATATATGGAATAATGCATTTTATTAGGAATTGCGTCTTTTTTGTGTATACATATATCTGGAGAAAGTTCCAAAATTTCGTATTAATGTGACTAGAAGATGTACAAAATGAGACGTATTGACTTAAACTAGAACCGAAAGTTTGTGACGCTATCCTCTGGAATACTTATCTAGTATGTGTGTACTCCTCATAGTTTTGAATTTCCGTGATAATGAGAATTTTGGACGAATTAAAAACAAGAAATCGAAAAATAAATTAGTGTTTGTTTTATTCTCGATTCATACTCCGAATTTCTTTTTACATTCTTTTTACATCCTCATAGTTTTGAATCTCAGTGATTTTTTTTTTTACCGTTCAAGTAATTAAACTACAAAGCATCATTTATCTTTCCTTTTTTTTTTTTCCAGCATACTATTTACGTATATAGTTTTGCTCACGATAATATATTAATTACGGTTTTAATTAAGAAATACTAAATTCGCCCTAAAATTCTAAATAGTGGGTGTGTATGTGGAGAACATTAAGTACATTTTCATGACTCACTATAAAAAGGAATATTTATCCCTTATAAGTCAACTCGATCTACTATTGGATCAATGAGCTTTGAGCCCCATTTTATCAAAAGGGTAATTCCCACGTAGTCAGGGCGGACCTAGGAATATTTTTCAGTGCAGGCAGAATTTAATTAAGGTTGAAGTTTGAATTTTCGAAGCGTAATACGAATTTTAAATTTGAGCCCTTAAATTATTGCATGCAATATGCATTCAAATTTTTTTTTTTTTTTTTTTTTCTTAACTAGTCTATAACTCAAAGCTCCACAAAATAATAAACAAAATGAAATATTCAATCTCAAGTAAAGTTCAACCATGAATTTAATAGTGGTAAAAATACTAAAAATAATTTAGTTTACAAATTATTCTCGTTACTTACATATTCATCACCATTCTTGATAAATAACATTATTCCTATGAACTCATAACACAGACTTTATTCAATTTTTAACTCTTTAAAATTTTGACGAAATTATTTAGCTTAGTGGTAACTAGCGAGGATAATATAAAGTAGGAGGGTAAACTATGTGAAGCACTTTCATTCCACTAAGTTAGAGCAGGCAGTAGCCAATAGCCATGGAGAGCAAGAGATTTCAGAGGATGAATGAAATGGACCCATTAATAAAAGATGTACATATAAAGCGACACAAGAGTTAAAACGAAGAAAAGGTATAGAAATAGAGATAAAGATAGATTTAGAGACAGAAACAAGAATGAGAAAACCATTACACGTTACTATGAAGAATGACTATTGTGCTACTAGAGTTTCCATCTTCTTCGGGGTCATAAGTAACCCATGATGCACAGTTTGTAAATTCATTCTTCATACACTGTCTGCTATTGTCATTTAAATTTACATCATTAAGCTTCTCAATTGAGTTCTTAACAACATGACCGCAATCTCCTCTCTCTATATCTCTCTATCTCTCATTTGAAGTTTACATCCCCTAAGTTCAGTGAAGACATATGCCTGTACTGGGCTTAAGGTAGGTCCGCCCCTGCACGTAGCGTTTTCACTTTCATTATTATTGTGAAAAAATCATTAGCTTTCATTTTTCTTATTTAAGGCCATTATTTTCATCTTTTATTGTACAAAATGTCATTTTGGTTTAAAATGGATAGAAATAATGATTCACGCAATCAAAAGTGTAATTAAGGGTGAAAATGTAAAAAAAAAAAATGAAAAGTAGGAACGTTTTTCACAATAATAATGGAATATAGGGACATTATGTGATAATTATACTTTGAATAATTTTTTTGGGATTCATTTGTACTTTTTAAAAAAATTGAAACTATAATTGCAATTAGTTCTTTTTTTAGTTATTTAAATAAAATGGTATATTCGTCATTTTACAGTTTTTAATTGTGAAAATGGCTGAAAATGACATTTGTGCAATGAAAGGTGAAAATAAGGATAAACGTGTCAAAAAATGAAAAGTAAAGACGTTTTTCACAATAATAGTGAAATGTAAGGATGTTATATTCTAATTACCCTTTTCAAAATACATTTTTCTCGAAATTCATTTTTAGCCACACACCATTTCATTAAAATAATTTTTTACGTAAACTCAAAACTTTCTCTACTATTTGACCACACGTTTTTAAAAAAATTATAGGATAATTGTTTCAAGTACTTGGATTCCCGATTTACAAATACAGTTTTTGCATATTATAACAAGTCAAATTGTATGACAATTTCTATGACTTGATAACCACCATAAGAAATAACAGATTTAAAGTTTTGTTAATTACAGTAAATAATTAAAGAGAATTGCAGAATATTAATATGCAAAAACGAGACACAACAAGAGATTAAAACTGTATAAAACTTTTAACCCGAGGCCTGTGTTACACACAGTTTTCTTAAAACATATTCGCTCCCTCATCGTACGTGCTTGAGGTATAATCCAATCGTCTGCTTCCTAGGATACAACGGAGAAACCAGTAAAATTCGAGCACAACAGATTCTAATCCGGCGAACTGAAATGGAAAATGCAAAAAACCAGAGACTATGCAGATGAAATCACATATAATTTTTTGTGTATTAAACTGTGGAAAAACGAGATACATTTAAAAACTGGCTGCTCATTCATTTCATAACAATTATAACAGGAGTTTCAACAGTTTTGGAAAACCAAAAATCTGTTGAAAATTTAAAAAATATAGCAAAACGTGGACACTCCTAAGTGGCCAATTTTGCTCCTTTCGGTCCAACATTCGTGTACACGAGTCGCGTCCGGACACAAGTTCAAGGTCCGAGCCTATTTCGGTCCAAGATTTGCACCCCCTGCACGCGCACCAGAGAAAACATCTATGCTACACATGATTAAACTATTCTAAAGTGTAATCCTTTATAAAGTGGTTTTAATTTTCATTCACTTCCTATGTGGGACAAACCTTATTTGTAGTTTTTCCACCAACATAAACTCTTTTTACATGACATACTTTGAACTTCAATTTCTCATTCACCCGAGCATCATTTTTGGCAAGTAAATATATGATTTCGATATACTCACGAAGGAGAACACAAATCAACTTTCATTTTCCAAAATAGCCAAGCGGGTCCCGCTCAAAATTAGTGTCAAAGTCAACCCACAAACTCTTTATTTTTTCAGTTTTTCCAACAATAATCACTATTCCATAATTTATTAACGAAAAAAAGAGCTTAAAAAAGGGCAAATAGTAAATAACTCCAGAGTGTATATAGCCAAATAAAAAGTAGTACGTGTCAAATGATAAATATTCTGAGCTGACTCTAGCATGTTTGGAATGACGGTTCAATATCATATAATTAATAACTAATTAAATAAATAATTGTGTGTTATCATCACTAAGTATCGAGATAATGGGTTGATTGTATTACTTTTTTACTATTACTATACTAATAAAGTCAAAAGTTGTTGACTGGTGAGGTCATTGGATTCTAACGATAACACATAATTATTTATTTAATTAGTTATTAATTATATGATATTGTTCCGTCATTCCAATATACATTCTGGATTCTAACCTCAGCCTCTTAGCAAGAATATGATGCAATTTCAGTAAGGATGAGAATAAAAAAAAATTAAGGGGCAAATTCTTTATTAAAAGTTTCAATGTACCATAGGACGTCATAAAATATATATATTCTCCCATTCAGATATTAAAGTAAGTCAAAATTAACGACTAACGCATTTTATGGGATTTACAAATTTTCTTTTGGGAAATTGAGGTCAAAGTAAATAATTAATTTTAATCGTATGTTTCATCAATTTTTTATGAAAATTATATCGAAAACTTTGTCAAATAATCTCTAAATTTATAATAAATAATATATCAAAACAATGTTGGTATATGATGCTAATGAAGAAGGTAGAGGAAAGGACTCGATCGATTATATCGAAAACTTTGTCAAACAATCTCTAAATTTATAATAAATAATATATTAAAATAATGTTTGGAATGACGATCCAATATCATATAATTAATAACTAATGGGTTGATTGTATTATTTTTTAACTATTACTATACTAATTGTCGTACAAATTAAGTCAAAAGTTGTTGACTAGTGAGGTCATTGGATTCTAACCTTAGGCTCTTAGCAAGAATACGATGCATTTTCAGTAAGGATGAGAATAAAAAAAAAATTAGTGGGGAAATTTATCACTTCTTTCTCCTATAAAAAAGAGATGATGGCCAATTACTATTCACTTTTGCACCACTTATTTCACACTTAAAACTGGTTAATTACTGTTCATTAACTGGTTTTGCACTGTTCATCCATGAATATTTCTTCGTGAAATATCTCTCGCAGATCACTTTCTCTATCCACTTTCTTCCTCATTCGCTTCTTCTTTCTTTTCTCTCGGTTTCGTACTAACCTCAGGAGCTGCCCTCCAAAATGATATGAGCAGCAAAGACAATCCACCAGCGCCGATTGATCTCTGCGCTGCGACCCTGTTTCAAAATTTTAGGAGTTGGGTAGGCGGTGGTTGTCTTCTACTCTTCGCAAATTCCACACCCCAACTCCCCCATCTTCTTCTCTGATTCCACTACACCCGTACATATACTTGCATACCATCGAGAAAGGCATTTATACAAAAAGTTGGTCGACTTGATTATCAATTCATTGAAAAAAATGGGTGAATTTTCATAGAGAAAAGAGAGAGAGGGTGTAACAATGTTGTATGATATGAATTCTTCTTATCTATTCTCTTCATTTGATTATTGTTTTATTGAATTTTGGGTTCTTCAAATTAGCCAATTGGTGAAAGTTTCAATGTACCATAGGTCATAAAATATATATTCTTCCGTTTAATAGAAATTAAAATTCAGATATTAAAGTAAGTTAAAATCAACAACTAATTTTAAGTACACATTTTATGAAATCCACAAATTTTCAACTATATATTTCTTCAACTTTTATCAAAATTTATTAATCCCTACTAAACATGAACATTTTTTTTGTATGCGTTTTTTGTTTACCATTTTATTTTGAAAAATTGAGGTCAAAGTAAATAATTAATTTTAATAGTATGTCTCATCAATTTTTATGAAATTTTTATCGAAAACTTTGTTAAATAAATAATCTCTAAATTTATAATAAATAATATATCAAAAAAATATTGTTATAGGATGTAAATAAAAAACGTAGAGGCAAGGACTTGATCATACATGGATATCTAAATGAGTCGTTCCATCCATGTGTGCTTTAGATGGACTGACTTATTATTGATAACATTGGGAGTTAGCTAGTTGTGGTGAAAACTAGACCGTTATTTGAAAAATGTATTATAAATTGTAAAAGAAAATAGTGTTTATAAAAATCTAAATTGCCATTGAAATTTGTACAATATTTTTCATTGATCATTGAACTTTAAAATTTTTTCGAATGGTCACCGTACTTATTAAACCATTACCCCATTGATCATTGTGCTTTAAAAGTTTTTCGAACGATCATCAAACTTATCAAATCGTTACCCATTGATCATTAAACTTTTTTAAAAAAAAAAAAATCGACTGGTAACTGAACTTATCAAATGGTTACCCCATCGATCATTCAATATTCCATCATTTAAATTTTCGACAAATTCGCTGATGTGGCAAAAAAATTGCTGACATAATACATTATTGTCGTTAATTGGCAAGAAATCAGCCATCAACGTGCTTCCATTTATTAAAAACCAACCATGCTACATTTACATCCTTGGTACACATCTTTGTACAAATCTCTCTCACATGTGTGTGGGGCCCGCAATGTGGGGTCCATTATGTGAGAGGGATGTGTACCAAGAATGTACACTTGGCTTTTCCCATTAAAAACACTTATAAAAATGAGTTTAAATTTTAACGTTTACACATTTTCTTCCGTTTAATTTTCATTTAGTATTATTTTTCCTAATTAATCATATTTTTTTATAAGCGCATTTTTTGTTCATTTCTCGTCAAGTGATGACAATAATATTTCATGTTAGCATTTTTGCTTTGCCACGTTAATGAGTTTGTCAAATTTTTTAACGGTGAGTCAAAAAGTGATAGATGCGATGACATTTGATATGTTCGGTGACTCCTAAAAAAATTTAAAGTTTAATGGTCAACGAAATAACGATTTGATAAGTTCTGTGACCATTGGAAAATTTTTAAAGTTTAAAGGCTAATGAAAAAATATTGTGCAAAGTTCAATGATCATTTGGATTTTTAATCCGCCATCTTATTTAGTTATCTCGAACTCATTACACCAAAAAAATATTACGTATATTTCTTTCCTTATTTTTTTTTAATCTCAACAACTAAATTTTAAAAATAATTTAATTACTTATTATATATCCCTACAAAAATTATTAAATTAAAAATTATATTTATTTAACTAAAATATTGCGTTTGTAATAAATTTAAAAAACATTACACTTAATACCACAATTAAAAAATATTAAATTTAACACCACAAAATAGAAAAAAAAAATTACATAAAGTCCAACTATTTTTGTCATTTAATTCTAGAAAATTGTATATCCATCCCGAAAATGAAAATTAATACATTTCGATGTGTAATGTGAGCATCTCTATTCTTGATTTATCTATGTTGGGATAAGAAATTCTTGAAATCGACTATTTTCCATCTAAAATCACTTCAACTTTGGAGTTAGTTCTTTCATCCAATCTTCAATTGGTGCGTCAACATCACGTTCACCCTCGATTATTATCCAATCGATATCTCGCTGAAATTTTCAAAAAACGAAAGCGAGGATAGGCAACAAATCTGACGAGGATAATCTCGTCTATATCCATAGCCATAGGTTAATATTTATGGAATAAAATTATAAGAAAAAAACAAGACCAGAGGTTATGGAAAGAGAGCATATGGTTCTTCCAGCTTTGCTTTGGGCTGTGATTCCCACTTTGCACTGAGAATGACAGTCAAATGGACGATGGCTGCCTATCTATCTAATAATAGAAACCCTAGGTTTCAATATTACTTCTTCTTCTTTATTTTTATTTTAAATTTATTATATTTACCAAAAAAAGCAACTTCACACATAAGCTTCAAAATATACCCTACAATATTAAAATATTCAAATACTTTAGGGATTGTGACATTTTTGTGCTTATTCTAACACACATTCGTCTGATGGACATTTTGTAAGGTTCAAAAAGAATATGATCCGTATAACCGATAAAAAGTATTTTGATCCTTAAAGTTTCGACAAGATTTGACGTTTGTTCGGAAAGTAAATTATCTTATATACATTGTATAAACTCGATCTAAAGTTTAAAATTAGGAATAAGATCCGTTAAATTTATGTTTATATCGATCGCAATTGTTAGAAAGGCTAATAGCTTCCTTTTTAGGGACAAGGAGGGTTAGGTATGTCACGCAACTTGGTTAGTTGATCCGACCAATTTTGATTTGGTTTATATCTTTGAACAAATCAATTGTGTTTCTTTCTTTATTTTAATTGCTGGTTGTTTATTAATTTTTGTACATAAAGTATTTTTTTTTTTTGTGTTTAATCTAAAAATAATAATTTCTTGAAATATTTAAATAGTCATTCTTAATCAAAAGGAAAATTGTTATTCTAATTTATTGTCATTTAGGTATAGGTAAATTGCTTGCCTAGTCCTTGACGATTAAGATAATGGGAAATGAGTTCTTTAACTTTTTTTTTTCGTAATATTTAACTATTCGAGACTTTAACCTTCCATTTTAGGTGGATTTTTATCACTTTTAATAGAAATCATTAAATTAGTTGAAAAGACAAGTTTGCCTTCTCGTTTAATTTACTATAAAAATGAAAAAGAAGTAATGAAAATCGCCATCGCCTTCACCGACCACCTCCACTCTCTTTAGTAATACCCCTCACTCAAGTGTTGGTCTAGACAAGGAAAAAAGTCTTATGTTCCTTCTTATAATCAAGAGTGTCCAAAGTCGACATATTTGCTTCATAGCGAGATGTTAGAAGTAAACTTTGAGTATCGAGCGAAAATGATATCTCGGACACGAAGAAAAATCATTACGTGAAAAGACTATTCTGACCTTCCATTGAAAGAAGAAAGAGAAAAAAAATATTTAAATGAAATGAACACAGTGAGACATGCAAAAGAAACATAGACAATAAAAAGTCTATAATCATAGAGCTGTTCTTTGACCACCATTTCATATTCGAATACTTGGAATGCACATTATAGACAAAGTTGAACCCAGAAAGCAAAAATATACAAATTAGCCTTTCTATGCATCATTTTATAGTTACTTCCCTTTAAAATATCATTTATTTAAATTATTCACAATTACAACTAGTCAAGTGTTACGTCTTTATCTCTCATTCTTATAACCTGCCCTCTTTCGAATTTATTTTGCTAAAATCGAATTACTCTTCTGAACGAGAGGTTACACACTCTAATCATGTGAATAGTTACCGGCTGCACTTGTTGATATTGATTTTCATTATCTATTTTTATTTTCATAAAAGAATTTAAAAACATATTTGCTATGCAGACAAGTACATTAAGGGTACGTTTAATTACCAATATTTTTTTTAATGAAAAATGTGTTTTTTCCACATAATTTTCTATTTTTGTGCTGTTTGAGTGACATTTTTTTTCACGAAAAATATTTTTCTACTTTTGATCACATAATCATATTTTTTTTTGAAAATAAGGAAAATATTTTTTTATGGAGATGTGTTTTTTATTTTTCAAGTAATTCACTCTTTCTTATCCACCCCTCTCCCATCTAAACACCAATAAAAAAATGAACATATATAATAAATTCTAAATTGAAAACTAAATTAATCAAACACATAATTAATAATTTTGATACAAATAACTTCTAGGCAATTGAATTGTCTAAAATTTATTTTCTTTTCATATAAATTTCATACTCGCAATCAAATACACCCTAAATGATAAGAGATGACACCATGTAATTTAATATTAACGGATGAGATCAATAAAATGGATCTATATCCACACATTTATTAGCCCAATCATGCTTGGTATATATTATGGTGTATTGGTGTACATCATTATTTATACTTTGTCATGTGACATTATCCGATTGGACAATTTAAAAAAAATATTTTTTTCAACCAATTATTTATCGACAACAAATCAAATGTCAACATTGGTGTAATACATAAGCGTACAAATGTCATAATCCTCATTAGTCTTACCATTTTATCCCACATCACTACCAGTCTACCACATTTCTAAGAGCATTTCAAATAAACTCTCTAAATACAATACGATCTCTATATAAGAGAGATAATGGTTAAAAATAAGCTCAAATAGACTACCTATTTTAAGCTTTTAAAACATAGAACAATACATAAATCATATTTTTAGTATACACCATTTCAAAATTAAGGATAGATATTTTAAATTTCAGAAATCAAGTTTTCATTAAAATTTATTTATTTATTATTTATTTATTTTATTAATAAATATATAATGGTCACAAATCTATGTAATCTGGTCACAATTCAAAAATTTTAAGGTCACTATTCAAAAAATTTATAGGCCACAATTCGTTCATCGATCACAAATTAAAAATTTTAAAATCACAATTTGTTCATCGGTCACAAATCACAAAATTTACAAGTCACACAACTTATTTTACGGTCACAAAACATTAATTTAATTGATCACAAATTATTTCTAGGTCAAAAATTAAAAAATTTATACATCGCAATTTAATTCATTGGTCATCGATTAAAAAAAATTTAGATCACAATTTATCGATATGTCACATATTTCCAAATTTATTGATCACAAATTATCGAAATTTAAGGTCACGGGCTAATAATGAATCACAATGAACCAAAATGTCGGTCACATACACCAAATACCCCACCCCTATCTCGATCCTCCACCAATATTTGGTCACAAATCAAGAAATAATTGGTCACCCACCCCACCCCACCCCACCCCACCCTACCCTAGCCACACCACCACCCAAACCACCACCGTCACCCAGTCACAATACCACCACAACCATCGCCACAATGACAAACAAAAAACATCCACACCAATCGCAGTCAGCACCGCAACACCAAAAAAATCACCACCGCCGTCGTTCATCCCGCCACAACACCACCACAATCACTGCCAAAATAATAACAAAAAACGACCAAAACATATCCACCACAGATCCCCTATTGCCACTGCCATAAATCCTTTGCCACAGATCCATCGCAGATCCGCCACCACCGCTTACCACAGATCCACCACCGTACACCAACAGCACCACCTCCTCTATGGAGATTTACACTACACCGACAGCAAAACATAAGAAGGGGAGGAGGGAAAAGGAAGGAGAGGAAGAGGGGCGAAAAAAAAAAAAAAAAAAAGGAGAACCCGAGTTGGATGATAACCCAACTTAGTGCTTGAACAAGGAGTCTAACAAGATTTGGTCTGATTCCAGCAGTGCCAAATTTAACGATTTAGAGGGTACAAATGAAATGGATTCTGATGAAATTACATAAATAAATTTGCAGAAAGGAATGAAATTAGGAATGAGATTGAGGTTACAAATGAAAAAGGAACTGACAAAAGCCACGAGATTGTAAACACAGGTGTATTATGGTGGAAGATGCCAATGGAGCTTATGAGATACTGTGTATTGGCGACCGCAGATTGTATAAGATGAAAAAGAAGACTAGGGCATTGTAGATGAAAGGATCACGTGAGGGGTAGAGAGAGTAAAGATAATGAAAATTAATTAATTTGAATTTGTAATATAATTATTAATTTGAATTTTTTAATTATAACCTGATTTTTGAATAAACAAATTTTGGACATGATTTTTGAAATTGGATCTTAAAACATAGGACTAGATGTAATTTCCTCTTTAAAACATGCGCTTTCTATTCTTTGTTTATAATAAAGGAATGGGCTTCTACCGGGAAGAAAGTCTGACTTCTTTGCGTAAAGGACCCAACTCATCTGAAGTCAAGAAAAATGAACCATTTAACCTTTCAACCAGCGTAGAATTAGATAGATATCCCTTCAACAAAACATAGGTCATCGAAAGGATCTCAAAGACCCACCAAAGTACGAAAGTCAGGATTTTCTAGAAAATGGATTCATATTCGAAAAGTGCATAACAGCATAGGTAAGCTCACAATAACCCGTCCATTTAGGATCCATTCAATGCATTTAATAAGTTATTAGTTTTAATATCCTACTTATTAAATTATTTAAATTATATTTGGATTGATTGACTATTGACATAAAAAAAAAATACGTGGAACAAAATAATAAGAGAAATCAACGAGTGGTGGCAACAAAAAAATTGTCAATTATTCAAGTGAAATTCTTTTTGTTTTGGTGGGGCCATGTAGGGTGGTTCAAGCAGAAAATCATAGGGAAAAGAAGATCCGAAAAACAAAAGAAAAAGCGTTCTGCTTTATGAAGCTGCTTTTTTGGGACAATTCTCATCTCATAACAGAATCTTTTCCATTATTGGACACTTATTGCATAACCTATTGTAACTTAAACAAAGAATCCATTCGGAATTCAAACAAAAAAAAAAAAAAATTATTGCCTATTTTTTTAGTGGGATAAACATACCAGTCGTCATTCAACTTCTATTTTTTTTTTTTTTTTTTTTTTTTTAAAGTTGGATGACCAAAATTTAAACAAAGTTTAGTGACTAACTTCAAATAAACTGAGATTTAGCACCTGTTTGGCTATTTCCTAAAATTTAGTTTTCTTCAAACTCATTCTCAACCATACGTTTCATATGACTTGCAACTTTTATCAACTTTTCAAACACATTTCATATCAAAATCTACTAAACACCTCATTTTTATCCAGACTGACTGGGGACTTAGTGACCAACATAAAATTTTCATAAAAAGTTCAGAGATGAGAGACCCCATTGTTTTCAAACATTTTGTTTATTTTTTCTCCTGGATTTTTTTTTTTTTTTTTTGACAAATAAGATAAAGATATCAAGAAAAATGTGAAAATAATAGATGTATAAACTGAAAAGTCCATAATAATTTTCTTTGTAATTGATATAAGTGTAAAATAGTGAGTTGTGTTAGGTGGTGGTACACGATGGTGATAGGTTTTCCGGTGGGTCTTTCATATTTTCTACCCTTCCGGGATAGATAAGAGGTTTTTTGGGTGGCGGTGTTTGAGTTGTGCTGTGAATGAACAATTTGGAAGGAATTGATGAGCTTATAATTTATAGACTTGAAGCAACGCTCGTGATAATGTGGCAAGCCAACATCAATAAGTAATAATTAATAACGAAAAATATGTTCTTTACATTAAAATCGGAGGTAGGCATATTGTCGATGAAGTTTTTATTAGAAAATCTTCCGAAAAAGCTTAAGTTGGTATCTCGTGTTTTAGTAGCCAACATGTTCTATCTGAAATCGTGTCTTAATGCCCATGTTGAATTTATTTATATATTTGATATTTTTTATAGATAGGTAACGACAATATTTAATCAAAATACCTTTACTTGCACAAATGTCGTACTAAATAAATTTTACGACGTGAGAAAAAGAAGTAAAGAACCTTCTCTCTTATATATATAAAGTTAATTTTAAGGGTATTTTACTATTTTTAGAAGATTATGTAAAATAAAAATATCTTACAAAAAATTAGTAAACAACGTCATTTTCCAACTTATCCGGGGACAAATTCTTATGTGCGTAATACTGCAAAAGGCAGGCATAAAGATTTGCGAATGAAATTGTGAAACGTGGCGATGTCAAAGAGCAACACATGGCGCGGGAATCTTGGTATATTCTATATGCCATGTTCTTACACATACCCATGTGGGTGTGTGCGTGTATTTGTTCGAACTTTCTATGCCAATTCCTATTTAATGCATAACAATGTCTAAAAATTGCCTAAAAGATTATAGAGAAGTCTATGGTGTTTTCATGCCTTTTATCTCTTTTCAAGAAACAAGTGGATTACTTTTTATCCCCTTTTTTGATAGTATGTGGGAATTTTGTTAATATATTCTCCTTAGTTGGGCTCGAAATTCTAATGATAATGTATTATAGGATTACGTGATTCAAATAAAGAGATGACAAAAACAAACAAATAGAAAAATGTAAATAAATTACACTAATCTTAGAGATTGTGTGATGTTGATAAAAGTTTGTGGGATCATGAAAGATACGGTGAAAAAGTAGATAAACTTTGCGTGTTCAATGAAACGTGTAAATAAAAATGAAGTTTGATCAGATTTGACTAATTTTTTAGCGAATAAAAGCTTTTATCAAACAAGAACTTAACCTCTCTCTCATTTTTTTCCTCAAACTTATTTTAAATTACGCATTCTTAAAAAAATAAAAACATTTTTTTTACAAAATTGTCAAAAAATACTCAAATACGAGTCATATATAGCCCATGTTTGATCGTCGTTATTGTGTAAAAATAATGTTTTGAATAATGATTTTTTAGAGAATGTGTGATTAAAAAGTTGTGAAATTTTTTTGGTTTAAATGTTAAAGATTTTATTATATAAATATGTTTAAAAATGGGTATGAGAAAATGAATTATTTTCCTACCTAAATAAAAGAGACACTTTGGTGGTTACTATTCATAAGCAGAGCGGAGCTAAATGGCTTTATGGCTCGGCTTAGCTAAGACATCTAAGCCCTTTTTTTTAACGTTTGATTCAGTATTTTAATGTCTCGGCTCGGCTAAGCAGTCTAAGCCATTTTGAGTTTTTTTTTTTTTTAAATGTCTCAACTCGGTTAAGCCGTCTTGAGTTTTTTTTTTTCTTTTATTTTTTATCTTTGATTCAGTATTTTTATGGCTCGACTCAGCTAAGTCAAATGTTGAAGTGCGGTCATGATAAATATATGATCGATAAATTTTAAATATCCAAAATAATTTTACATTAATTGTGAAACGTAAAGTCGTGATTGTTTATATTTCTTTTCAATCTCAATCACATTCCAATGTCTTTTTTTAGAACTTTATTTTCCTACAATTTTTCGTTTAATTCGATATTTCACGATATGAATATTCATTTGAATCGATTTAATTTTTTTTTAAAAAAACTTAAAATGTGATAATAATAAATATATTGTCGATTAAGTCTAAATATAAAAATTATCTTAAATTATTAAACGTAAAATTGTAATCGTTAATTTTTTTTTACCCCACCCCCACCCTCAACCTCCATACTCACACTAATTTCTCTCAATTTCATTTTTCTTCAGTTTCTACGGTTAAAAATTGCAAATTTATGGCGTCAAAATGGATATTGAAGGAACTCAACGACTTTCTGAAGAATCCTCATACATCATGCAGTGCTGACAGACAAACATCTTCTATGAAGTTGATTGTTTTGTTTTTGTAAAATGAATTTAATGTACGGTATCATTAGAACATGTTAAAAAGATATTCGACGGAATTTATGAAGTTAAGTGATCGTTTGTTATTCTTTTTGTCTTTATAATAAAAGTTTTTGTTTTGTTGTGGTTTTAATAGACCATTGATTTGCCCTAAATTCTGCACTGTATTATCATTAATTAATTAATCTTGACTACATACTTCTCGCATAGGGTCTATCTGAAATGGTGTCTTAATGCCCATGTTGAATTTTTATATATTTTAAATATTTGATATGTTCATATTTTTTTAGATAGGTAGCGACAATATTTAATCAAAATACCTTTACTTGCACAAATGTCGTACAAAATAAATTTTACATTTACTCTAGTAACATCGACATGAGAAAAAGAAGTAAAGAACCTTCTCTTATATATAAAAAAAAAAGTTAATTTTAAGGGTATTTTACTATTTTTAGAAGATTATGTAAAATAAAAATATCTTACAAAAAATTAATGGGTTAATTTCACAAATGGTCACTGAAGTTCGAAACTTGCATAAACGGTCACTTAACTTTCAGTCGCTTTCAAAAAATGGTCACTGGGCAAAATTAAGGGACTTCTTTATTCTAATTGAAACTGAAATTAACAAACTCAGGCTCCTTCAAAATTGGAGGGGCTCAATTGCAATTTCCTTTTGGAATAAACACCAATTTAAACCCTATCCCTTTCATTTTTCATTCAAACCGGAGATTTCTGAAACACCCAGACGCGACACACCTCCAACCGGCGAGAAGAAGCTCCAGAAACACCGGCCGAAGGTCTGCCATGACACTCCCAAACCGTAGATAAGCTTCCAATCAACCTGAATTTTCAATTTCTTCTTCAAAAATCGCACGAGACAGTGATTATGGTTGTAATTTTTTCAGCGAAAATCGAAGTGTGGGGACCACAATCTTCTAAAATTTATTCGACATGTCGGATGTGGAGGAACAAGATGAAGGTTAGCATTATGGTTTTAACGTTTTTTTGTCTGGGCAGTTCGAGTAAAGGTATTTTGAATAGATTTTGGGTCCACTTTAATTGGTTCTTTGTGTTGAAATGGAATAAAGTCTCCATTAACATGTGGTTCTTTTTGGACAGTTCACGTGTGTCTCAGTTTCTTACAGCTGAATTGGGTTTTTTTTTTTTTTTTGGCATTGAAACGTTGAGAAGCAGACAGGGACAGGGTGCCGTGGGGGTTTTTTTTTTTTTTGCACTATTTTATTCCACGTGGGGCCCACTGAGATGGAAAAATGCTTGATAAATATGTGCAGTGAATTTGCGATTTCATAGGTTCCTACATATTCTTTTTTTTTTTTTTTCAATTTACAGTTAGCTCATTCAGTTTTATAATCTCCCATTGTTTAGCTGATTTGCACAGTGCTTTCGATAAAGAAGATGCCACCTTCAATGAAGGGGCCTGAGTTTGTTAATTTCAGTTTCAATTAAAACAAAGAAGTCCCGTAATTTTGTTCAGTGACTATTTTTGTAAGTGATTGAAAGTTGAGTGACCGTTTATGCAAGTTTCGAACTTCAGTGACCATTTTGAAATTTTTTTTGTAATTTCAGTGACCATTTGTGAAATTAACCCAAAAAGTAATAAACAACGTCATTTTCCAACTTATCCGGGGACAAATTCTTATGTGCGTAATACTGCAAAAGGCAGGCATAAAGATTTGCGAATGAAATTGTGAAACGTGGCGATGTCAAAGAGCAACACATGGCGCGGGAATCTTGGTATGTCTAAAAATTGCCTAAAAGATTATAGAGAAGTCTATGGTGTTTTCATGCCTTTTATCTCTTTTCAAGAAACAAGTGGATTACTTTTTATCCCCTTTTTTTGATAATATGTGGGAATTATGTTAATATATTCTCCTTAGTTGGGCTCGAAATTCTAATGATAATGTATTATAGGATTACGTGATTCAGATAAAGAGATGACAAGAACAAACAAATAGAAGAATGTAAATAAATTACACTAATATTAGAGATCGTGTGATGTTGATAAAAGTTTGTGGGATCATGAAATATACAGTGAAAAATTAGATAAACTTTGTGTGTTCAATGAATGTGTAAATAAAAATGAAGTTTGATTAAATTTGACTAATTTTTTTAGCGAATAAAAGCTTTTATCAAACAAGAACTTAACCTCTCTCTCATTTTTTTCCAACTTATTTTAAATTACGCATTCTTAAAAAAATAAAAACATTTTTTTTACAAAATTGTCAAGACATACTCAAATACGAGTCATATATAGCCCATGTTAGATCATCGTTATTGTGTAAAAATGATGGTTTGAATAATAATTTTTTAGAGAATGTGTGATTAAAAAGTGGTGAAACTTTTTTGGTTTATATGCAAAAAATTTTATTATATAAATATGATTAAAAATAGGTATGAGAAAATGAATTATTTTCCTACTTAAATAAAAGAGTCACTTTGGTGATTACTACTCATAAGTCGAGTCGAGCCAAATGGCGTTATGGCTCGGCTCGGCTAAGTCATCTAAACCCTTTTTTTTAAACGTTTGATTCTGTATTTTAATGTCTCGGCTCGGCTAAGTCGTCTAAGTCATTTTGAGTTTTTTTTTTCAGTATTTTTATGTCTCGATTCGGTTAAGCCGTCTTGAGTTTTTTTTTTTTCCTTTTTTTTTTTTTACGTTTGATTCAGTATTTTTATGGCTCAACTCGGTTAAGCCAAATGTTGAAGTACGGCCATGATAAATATATGATCGATAAATTTTAAATATAAAAAATAACTTTACATTAATTGTGAAACGTGAAATTGTGATTGTTTATGTTTCTTTTCAATCTCAATCTTATTCCAATGTTCTTTTTTCGAACTTTATTTTCCTACAATTTTTCGTTTGATTCGATATTTTACGATATGAATATCCATTTGAATCAATTTAATTTTTTTTTAAAAAAACCTTAAAATGTGATAATAATAAATATATTGTCGATTAAGTTTAAATATAAAAATTATCTTAAATTATTAAACGTAAAATCATAATCGATAATTTTTCTTTTCTACTTCACCCTCAACCCCCATACTCACACTAATCTCTCTCAATTTCATTTTTCTTGAGTTTCTACGATTAAAAATGGCAAATTTATGGTTTCAAAATTGTATTGAAGGAACTCAATGATTTTCAGAATAATCATTCTACATCATTCAGTGCTGGTAGACAAACATTTTCTATGAAATTGATTATTTTTTAAAATGAATTTAATGTACAGTATCATTAGAACACACAGAAAAGATATTCGATGGAATTTATGAAGTTATGTAATCGTTTGTCATTCTTTTTGCCTCTATAATGGAAGTTTTTGTTGTATTGTAGTTTTAATACTGATAGAGACCCTTGATTTGTCTTAAAATTTGTACTGTATTATCATTAATTAATTAGTTTTGACTACATACGTCTTGCATAAGGTCTTGATAAAGAAATTAATGTTGGAAAATAATGAATCAGTTTGAATGAAAATCAATCAATTTCATCAGTTTTCAGAATTATGGAAATCATCAGTTTCAGCGTTTCAATCGGTTGAATGAAAATCAATTTCTTCAATTTCATCTCTTCATCAATTTCATCAGTTTTCATCTCTTCAATGTTGTAACTCCTAATTCAATGCATTAAAGAGCTGGCTCCTCCTTTATGGATATAAATAGGAGAGCTCTCGGTTGGAAGATATACAACAAACACATAAGGAGAAAAATACAAGCTTTCAAGCTTTCCTTCCAACATCAAATTTAGTCTTTCCGGTTTCAAGATTTCTTTGAGAGATAGAGGAAATTTACAACTAGTTCGTAGGCGGTTAACGTAGTGCAGCGTGAACCGACAACTGATTGTATCATGGGAATCGAACACCGAATCAAAACCTCTTGCACTCCGGTGAGGCGGTGAATTCGATTTAAGGAAACCGTGTAAACACGGGCCTTCGGTTTGATTGATCTACTTTGATTCTCCATATTTTCCCCAACAATTAAATACTGATGCAACTAGTGCATGTAATTGGAAATTATATGAGCACGAGAGAAGGAGACATAATGTCTTACCTCAATAGGTAGAAAAATGTGAGTTAGATTGAACTTCATTATCTCTTTAATATGACATTAACACCTAATCATCTGTGTCATGTCTTTTTTTTCTTTTAAAGAACATAGAGACCTTCAAATGCAAAACCTAGAAAATCAAATCTCTTAATATTATTTTTGTCACCTATCAATATTTCAAGTGTTTTAAGTTTAATGTAACTAATGCTTAAAACGAATTTTTTTTTTTATATATATTTACGCTATCATATAGTCAACTATACTATGGCACGTGCATTGCACGTGTGTCTTACTCAAGGACGGAGCTAGGGGGGCGGGGAGGGGCGACCGCCCCCCCAACATTGTCCGCGTTACACTATTCGTAGTTAATTTGTAACGTATTTTTCAGTTTCGCCCCCCCAAGATTTTGACTCGCCCCAAAATTTTGAAATTTTTTATTTTTTTTCCATTAATAAATATTGAGCAAATAACTTACACTCTAAAATTCAACTATACAAAAATCTTAGATTTAAACAAAAGATCTAATAGTTACTTAAATAAATAAATAGCCAAAATCCAATCCAAAACCTAAGTTCCCAATTCTCAAGCCCAAATAATTAAAACCCAATTCTCAATCTGGTTTATGCATAATGCATGTTTACTTGTTTCGTCTAGTATATAATATTGATTTCTCATTGAAAGGAAAATATTGAGATTGTGATTTGTGACTGGTGCACTGTTAAAGTTGATTTCGTCATTTTGTGTGTACAATCCTAATAAGTCTTATTCTTGAATATTTGAATTTAAGAATTAAGTAGAGTAGTTGCTATTAGTTTGTGTAATTGTGTTAGTTATTGATTATTTGAATTTAACAATTAAGTAGTAGAATAGTCAGTAATAATTGAATTGAACATTGAATTTCAGTACTATTTTGGTACTCAAAATCATCGTTTTCATTCTCTTAGTTAAAAAAAAAAAATTCGGGGGCTCCGCCCCCCTCCCAACTAAAAATCCTGGCTACGTCCCTGGTCTTACTAGTGTTTTAAAAGGAGTAAAAGAGGAGCATAGGTACCCCGTCGTGTACTGTGGTATTGTTGTCCGACAAAGTAATTGTTACCTTTCTTTGTTTTGTTCTTAACGGATTCTGAAATGACTAATCGTCTTTCCAAAAACGAGTAGAAAAAATGTGAAACGGTAAAAAGCATAAGCCATTAGTATTAATACTATTTTTAGAAGAACATTTGTGTACCCAAAGGAAGGCATAAATAAAGCTTGTGGGATGCCAATGTTATGGGAATCGAGAAGAATAAGGTGGAAAAATTATAATTATTCGTAATTTAAAAGGTGTACGTCTCATTAAGCATTTTTTTTTTTTCAAATCCCCTAGCACAATTTCTAAAAATAGTACAAGATTTAGCCCTTGATTATTATTTTTTTAAAAAAAATTGAATGGTATTTTTAGGAAAATTGTGATTAAAAATAGATAAAAAAAATTGAATTTACGTTCAAAATATTTTATTGTGTGAATGTGTGATTAAAAATGATTATATAACAAAAAGAGTTTCAAAACAATAAGCGCCGAGCATCAGCTTAAATTACACCACAATAACCCTCAAGAATCTCGCACAAGGGTAAAAATCTCACAAACGTTAGATCTTAACAGATTATGACCTTAATTACATAGTTATTGTTCAAGAAAATAATAATAATAATAATAATAATAATAATAACCTTTTCACTTCAAAATTACAGTGTTTCACTCCGCCCTGTTTGATTTGTCCATCTTTTCTATGGAAGATGGAAATTAAATTCCATTTCCACCATTTTGCATGTTTGATTGACTAGATTTTCCATGAAATTGGTTTTCCACATTTTCTTGATTTTTGAGGAAAATCTTTTTCCATGGGGTTGGTGAGAAAAATTCTTCTAGGCAACACCTTTTTTTTTTTTTTTTTTAAACAATGGAAACAAATTATATCCCCAATTGTAACAAATTAGATATCCCTTTAATGAATAATTTCTATTGAAAATAAAGATAAACGAACACCAAAAGATCCAAAATTTCAATATTTTCCGAGTGGAAAATTATATCAATCAAATACAATTAATTGACAATTCTCAGTAAAATAAGTTTTAGGCAATTCAATTCCTTAAAACTCATTTTTTTTTTCACCTGAATCCATTTTTGCAATCAAACGGACCCGAGACTATTGACAAAGGAAAAGAAGTTTTAAGTAGAATTTTATAAGGAATAAATAAGTAAAGGATTCTCAGTTGCAAGCTTGACTAAAAATCACCCAGAGCATATGTTACAGCTACTTGTCTCAAATTGAATTGGGAAGCATATGTTATACGATTTGATATTGTATCAAAATTTACTTTTAATAAAGGCTTAATTTTGTTTTATGATTGAATTAGGAAGACATCTGATTGCATCTTCCTCAAGCTTTCCAGTGCACTTCTGCTGTAATTTTAAAGTTGAAGTTTTCAGGGGAGGCGAGGGGGAATGGATGAAGTTTTGAGGGTGAGGGTGAGATTAGGGAAGAAAATAAAATTTTAAAAATTTGGGATTGTGGATGGTGCAAATAAAAGGTTTGGGACTATGATTACAATTAGTTCTTCTCTTTCTTCATCTTCTGTTTTATTTGAAAATGAGGCATATTTGTCATTTTCAATATTTTAATTGAGAAAATAGATGACGGAACACCTTTTGCAAATTTCAATGTGTGGGAGACTTTTGCACACCATGCCTAATAAGTGGAAGGAGTTTTGCCTTTTTTTTGGAATTTAACAGCAGGATGGACAAAGGCTGATGATAAGGGATATTCTTCACAAAATGTTTCAAACATGGACATTTTGTGCAATTTTTAAAATGTAGGATATTTTCGACAATTTGGATTATAAATAGGAGGATATTGTGCTATTAAGGCCCGTTTGGTAGGGATTAAAATTCAATTATATTGAGTCTCACTCGTCTAATAAAAATCAACAACGACTAGTTTTTCAATTTTAATCCCTACCGAACGGTCCTTAAGCCTTTTCTTTATTATTATATGTTTGATACAGATTAAACTAACTTATTAAGTGCCTCTTACATTGGACAAGCTCAAGAGATAAGACTTGGGAGCAAAACCTTGTATACATAGGATCTCGCTGCTTGTAAATTAACATTTAACATTTACATAAACAATTACATAATGTCACGTGACACTCTACCATTTGGCAGTTTAAAATACAACCAAATTTTTCATTCATTCTTTTCCCTCCATATCATTTTATGTAATCTCTCATGTACAATTTTTATGTACAAGTAGCATAATCCATAGATGTAAGACCAAATCAATCATCGGTCGGTGGACCTTTGAAGAAAGGAATGCTAGGCTTAGCACTATGGCCAGAACCAATGTGAACCGGTTCACAATGGGACAAAAGAAAGAAAAAACTAAAATAGAGCAACATCTTATTACAGAACTATTTAATCACAATTCAAAAAATAAGAATATAATCCAACAGATGAGAGGATTCGCCATTCAAAATCTATATTACAGCATCTTAAAAATGTGTTATTACCTAATGATATGAGTAGAGCAAGCTCTCACTTGCGAAAATCCTTTTAACAGTAAATTAAGTAATCTTATTTCACAATGAACACACAACTATCTGTAGAAACAAAACACTTGACAGAAGTATATGCTAACAAGCAAAAACAGTTGCCTGGTTGTTTTGCTCATATACCTCTAAATCTAGTTCACTGACCTTCAACCTGCACCATCTCTCGAGAAAACTTTTTTTTCGAGCAGACGTGTTTAAACAAGAAGCCTTTTGCCTGGGATCAGCTTAATAATGTCAGTGTTATACAGAAAAGGTCCCATCTACTTACCAATGAAGCCAAACCAATGAAGGATGAATGCCAAAAGGAGAATAACTACAGCCAAAATCATCCCAGATCTTCCGAGAAGTAAATTTTTTGTCTTCCGAGCACCTTCTACACCGCGTTGAATTCTATCTGCCCATTTCATCTGCAACAATTTTAACCAGAATGAGAAGCAATGAGAGTTTTCTTCCTTGCATTATCTAATATATAAAGTTCACATTATTTAAGGAAAATGTTTTTTGACGATAAATCTACAAATGGAGCAGTAGGTAGAGGACCACCAGTGGCTGGGGAAGAGTAAACAAAACATATTTAGATCATGTTGGATATGCTTAAAAAGTTTACTCATAAGTAAATAAGATTTAATATGAATAATTATTTTCATTGTTAAAGTTCAAAAAAAGTTTGTACCATTGTATCCAATGCATCAGGTGACAAAGATGACATGGCTTGTTGAGCTTTTTCTGCATCCTCCTGCGAAAGCTTGAATCCAAATTGTTCGCTCATGTTTGCCATCATTTCGGGGCTCATATTTTTAACCATTGACGTGAACATCTGCCAATTCAGAAAAAGAACAAATATGTAACCGAATGTCATACACCTGCAGTTTCTGTATCAAGGAAAGAATTTATTTTGAAAGCGAAAAAGGGAAGTGCAGCTGTTCAAGTTTCATCTCCACTTACAATCTATCCCAAATGTATCAAGGGTCTGATTTTACACTCCTTCGCTTTTGGAACCCAACAAGAAGAAAAAAGAAGACAAAATAAACATCAACTTACATAATTGGACCACACTAGGTGATCCCCCCCCCCCCCAAATTCCCCGGGATTGATTCTGATTGCTAGTTTGACTTTAGTCGATTAAGAACTAGCTGAAGAAACGAAGCGATAACAGGAAGGATTAAGCTTCTTTCTTTCATTCTTCATGGATGTAAATATCATTCCCCAAGGCTAAATGAAAACAGGTTCTGGATTAAATTTAGTAGAGGTTTCTTCAAAGGATAATTCTAGTGGTACATTGGGGCATACATCAAGGTGTCCATAAGCCCCAATGTACAAGAAGCACAACCCTTCTTCAAAATTGGACTGATTGAAAACCAGATTAAATGGAAAAAAGAATAACCAACAAAATTGATGTGTATATGCATCATATTAGTACAAGGCAAAAGTGGTAATCGTGCGTCTCAAATGTCGCCTGATCTCCATAGAAATCATATACCAAAAATCACATGATTCTTTATTTTGTAACTTCTTTAAACAAGAGATTTATAAAAGACCAATAAAGAAATCTAGGGAATCTTGAGAAAGAGCAAAATCAATAACAAAACATAAGAAATAATATGTAACAAAGAGTTGAGCTGAAAACCTGTCGCATAGCTGGATCTTTCATTTGATTTCTCATTTGTTCCTGCAGATCAGTACCTGAACTTGACAAGCTTGATTGAGGAGCACTTCTTGAATGCAAACCTTGAGAAAAACTACTTTCACCAACGTGATCACCATTTGCTCTGAAATCTTCTCTAGTTTTAGAATTATCATATGGCCTGAATCCATTAGGATGAAAAGCTGATGTTGATGCCGAATCTGTCCCTCTCAAAGACGAGGCAATTTCAAACATTTTTTGACGTTCCTCTGCTGACATCTTACCCATCATATCAGTAGCCATCTTAAGCATGTCAGGCGTCACATTCGGTGGAACTGACCCAGAACTAGAATGTAAAGATGCTGGTGATGATCCCACCTCTTTACCCTTCAAAGAGGAGGCCATTTCAAACATCTTTTGAAGTTCTTCTGGTGGTATCTTACCCATCATTTCACTCACGGTCTTAAGCATCTCAGGTGTCATGTCTGGTGGAACTGATCCAGTGCTAAAGCTGGTCATCGGGTTTTCCCCTTGGAAGGAGGAAGCCATTTGAAACATTTTTTGAAGTTCTTCAGGGGACATCTTGCCAATAATATTTGAAGCGGCCTTTACCATATCAGGAGACATACCATCAACTCTCCCACCATTTATGGCAGATAAGGTTTCTGGTTCGGCTCGAGAAATAAAGTTTTGGAAGGATCTGCATGGACAGTGAAGAAACAGACACTTAGGGTCCGGTTTGATTGCAAATGTGGAAAATGGGTCGAAAGAAAATGTTTTCCAAGGAATTGAATTGCCTAGAAATTGTTTTACTGGAAATTGTAATTAATTGTGTTTGACTGATATAATTTTCCACCTGAAAAATATTGAAAATTTGGTGTCCGTTTGGTTTCGTTTTTTATGAAAATTGTCCATTAAAGTGATAATTTTTCCTACCATTGGATTTTGAATTTGTTCAAAAAAAAAAAATTTGGAAAAAGAATTACTACACCGTTTTGCATGGAAATTGTCAATAAAAATGATTTTTTTTACCATTATGTCTAAAATTTTTTCCAAAAAAAAAAAAAACTAACTGGAAAATCTTTTCCCACAAAAACAAAAGGAAAATATTTTCCCACAATCCAAGGAAAACTGGCGCGTGATGGAGGTGAGTGGATTTTTTTTACCTAGAAAATATATCCTATCAAACAATGTAAAAAGTGGAAAATGGAAAATGGAAAAAAAAACTTTCCAACTTCCCTAGAAAATAGATGCTATCAAACATAGCCTTAGGGTCCGTTTGATTGTGAGGGTGAAAAATAAGTGGAAAGAAAATGTTTTACAGGGAAAAGATTTTCCTAGAAATTGTTTAATAGGAATTGTAATTAATTATGTTTGATTGGTATAATTTTCCATGGAAAATGTTGAAAGTTTTGTATCCGTTTGACTTCGTTTTTTATGGAAATTATCCATTAAAGTGATAATTTTTTCTACCATTGGGTTAAAAATTTGTTCCAATTGCTTAACAAAAAAAAAAATTTCAAAAAAATAATTATCATACCGAATATCATTCGTTTGGCTTTATTTTGTATGGAAATTGTCAATAAAAATGATAAATTTTTTTTAAAAAAACCTGAAATTTTTTTCCCACCAAAACATCAAGAATTTATTTTCCTCAAAAAGGTGGAAATTTTGAAAATTTGGAAAATATTTTCCCGAGCAAATTTTGCCTATTAAACACTACAAAAGTTTTTTCCATTTTCCATGGAAAATCCTGCATATCAAACGGCACCTTAGTCTTAACTGCAGGCGTACCCAGATACTCATGTAGGACTGAGTTGAATATGGCACGTAATTAGCCAAGGAATCGAACAAGGAAAAAGAAGAATGACAGAGAGAACAAGCAAGTACAGGTACGGCTGATATCACAACTTCAAACAAAGCACGAGATTTAAATTATTAGCAGCATGATCACAGAAATCATGTATCTCGCACAACAGCTTTCATATTACATGTGCTAGGAATAAAAGTGACCTAAATTAGCACCCTTCTGTGAAAGAAGGAACTTTAATAGTAGAAGAGAAGATGTACTATAAGTTCGGTATTGAACATAGATATATTTATCTTTAAAAAGATCAATGTGATAATTAACTGCTAGAGATACAGATTGACATGCCTAAAAGGTCTTCTGCATGATGCAATGGACATATTAGAAGTTTTCAAGCTGGCCATAATATAGATTTCATCAAATACATCCAAACAAATCCAAACACTGAAAGGTATACAACTCATAAAATTCGAATCCTCTTGTCCAATGCTTTTCAGAAATAAAGAGAACATATGTATATGAAAAAATCAAGAATGAGAACATAAGGACAAACCTTACAGATTCAGGATCGACTTTTAGCGCCTCCACATACTCAGAATTCATCGATAGAGGCTCCCTAAGGTTCTCAGTTGGACTTGTACAGCATTGACTGGTTTCTTGTGGTGGTGCAGAGTTTTCTGATTTTGAACTTTCATGTTTGTTGCAAGACACAGTTTCTTCTTCAGTTATTTCTTCAATAACCAATCCTATACAGGAAAAGAATAGAAATAACTAAAATAAGATTGAAAACCATTGGCAGTGCAGATGGTTATTTTTAGATGGTTATATAAAAACATACAAATTATGGAATTCAATGTTCTAAAGAACGTAAAAAACATAGAAATACTAGAAAAAGGTCAAAAGGCAGACCTCTTGAAGGACGCTCATTGCCTTGTTCGCTCAATCTTTCCTTCGCATCCCTGTCACAGAAGTAAACAACTCAGGCTTTAAATTTTGGGGAGCAGATCTTGAAAGTTTGAGGGACCAACAAATGGACAATGGGAAGAAAGAAAGGAGAAAGGACCGGTCAGTCATGCACAACATATATATATATAGCACAAAAATACCAAGTTTACTAACTAAAAATTCAGTACCTTAAGACGTTTGCAATAGTTTCATCTTCAGGAGAAACTTCATGAGCTTTACTCAAGTCAAACACTGCATCCTGGCATATACTCAAAGTCAGTATGACAGCAAAGAAAATATAAAATGGAAATAGCATTTGAAACAAAATTAGCAATCATGGTAAAACATGAAATAAGTTAGCGGATACTTACTTCGAATTGTCTCAAATCCTTATATGCTTGACCCCTTCGGTAAAGGGCTTTGACATTCTTTGCATCATATGCCAAAACCTGCAGATCCAAAAGTTATAGTTTTCAATTTTATTCAGTATTGACTACGATAACCATGATTGCACATCAAGCACAGACAAGTACTGCGAATATATATATTAATATCAGAGCATTCATGGACAACAAGCTTTCACTAAAAAGTTAGTGATGCCCTCAATTGGAAGAATAAACATATATTAAAGATTTAGTACTTGCTGACCCTAGTGCTAGAAAATCTTTTCTCCTGCAATATTACCAATTTTATATAGAAAAACTTGTGCTTCATCACTGTAGTAAAAAAATTACTATGAATAATTGCACCTTCAAAGCACCTATAAGGCCAATGAGCAACCAAAAAAAGGAGTTGTATGACCTAATTCAAGATTGAATTGACGCACAATGACTCGACTAAGAGAAATATGTTATTCATACCTCCGTGCCTTCCCTGATACACTCATCATACTGCCTGGTTTTTAAGAAACATGACATCATATTAAGAGAGCATGCCAACAGGAGACTCCTGCCTTTCGAGATAGGAACATCTTTCAGGTTTTTCTTAGCCTAATATTGGTCAAGAAACAAATGAGAATCGCAGAAGACAAAACTTCACTGCCAAGGAAAATCAACAAATACAACTTAAATAGAAAACAAACAAAAATGCAAACTTACATGTGAATATTTCTGCAGGGCGTCCTTGTACCTGCCTTGACTGTGAAGTTCATTCCCCTGCAATCACATAAATGGTTAGATAAGTACTTAGTACCAAAAATATGTACTACCATGTTTGTAACAAAATGTGGAGATTTATACATGAAAAAGAAAGTACTTCCATGCTAATAATTCTACCTTGCTTCCAACCAAACACACAGATTTCAAATTCAACAGGCATTCTAAGGAACAATTACCAGAGTCCCTTTAATTGCACAAACATATGCATACATGTATTAGATCTCAGTGGAGTTTTCTGATTATTTTAACATAAAATTATAGGTAAGAAAGGTTAAGTGGATAGTGTAGAGAAGAAGCTTTGACACACACGGAATTATGAATTTTTTTCATTGATAAGTTACCTGTTTCTTCAGCATCTTGGCTGCATTTATCTCATAAGAAACCTGAGCATCCATCCGCGCACGCATGGAAGCTATATCATCAAGTGATGCTTTTGCCATCTTCTCACTGATCTCCGCCATCTCCTCTGGACGAGTATGCTTAAACTGTTCTGCAGCTTGCTTCAAATCTTCCGGCCTCAAGCTTTTCATGCTTTCAGAAGCCATTCTCATTAGATCCGGATTGGACATCATCTGCATTGCAACAATTGATGACAGCCATCAGTGAGAAGTGAACTAAAGAATAAATGAAAATTAGAACTAAAAACATGCTTGACCAAGAATAAAACATCTCAGCTAGAATCCAACCATTGCATGCCTATATACCACCAACTCGTACAAGTAGCCTTGGCTAGCTATCTCATTCTTCTACTTTTTCAAATGCACCAATTTAATCTTTTTTGTTGTATTTTGGATGCATATCAACGTAAAACCAAACTACTTAATATTTTAGAGTCCACTGAATAGCTAAAATGCCAATTCACGATAAAGATTCTTGACTATTTTGATAAATTGGTAATTTAAAGTAACGGTCAGGTCCTCTGTGTGCGCAATAATAAACAATAGGAGAATCAAGCATAATCAACAATCAAATCACCAAGAGAGAAACCAAAAAATTATAATAATTATCCCAGAAATTGCCAAAATAAATAAATTTAAAAAAAAATCACAAACTAAAAAATTTCCCAAAAAATTCCAACATAATAACGTATATATATAAAAAATTAATCTCCCAAAAATAAGTACCTGCTGTTGAATCCTAGCCAGATCATCGGGTGACATGCGACTCATCTGTTCCTGAGCCATTCTAATTAACTCCGGATCCATCATTCCGTTAAACATTTTCTAAATTATTCCTGAAATCTCTTAATTCTATCAGAAAAAAAAAAAAAAAACTTAAAGCTCCTAATAAAGAGGGGAAATCCGAGCGAAAATCAGGGATTTAAAGAGGACTTTTTAAGGCTCTTCCACGCGAAAAATATTAAGACAATTTTATCAAATACGAGGAAGGTTTGGAGTTTTATAAATTCGATTTTCCGGATTCAAAAAGGAGTGATATCTAGTCCAAGTGAAAATTAAGCAAGTTTGGTGAACGTTTTGAGTAATAATTCATTTTTTTGTTTGATACGACGGGAATATGCAGCTGAAAAAAATAAATTATTGATACGACGAAAAATATTATTTTATTGAAAAATGTGTGATTGAAAATGAGGAGAATGAAAAAAATAACACGGTTCAAGATGGACTAAAGTTAAGAAACACACATTATCCTGGAATATGCTTCGCTTTCCTCAAAAAAATAACTAAGGCTGCGTTTGATAGGTAGCGTTTTCTATAGAAAATGGAAATATTTTTCGACTTTTGCAGTGTTTGATTGACGAAATTTTTTCGAGAAAATATTTTCCAACTTTCTAAATTTTTCACATTTTTGAGGAAAATAAATTCTTGATATTTTGGTGAAAAAATATTTTTCAGGTTTTTTTTTTTTTTTTTGCAATTGGAAAAAATTCTAAACACAATAGTAAAAAGATTTTCACTTTTATTGACAATTTCCATGCAAAACAAAGTCAAACGAATGGTATTCGGCATGATTATTTTTTTCTATTTTTCTATTTTTTATTTTTTTGCAATTGGAACAAATTCTAGACATAATAGTAGAAAATATTATCACTTTAATGGACAATTTTCATAAAAAATAAAGTCAAACGGACTCTAAACTTTCAACATTTTCCATAAAAAATTATACCAATCAAACACAATTAATTACAATTCTCAGTAAAACAATTTCTAGAAAAAAGAATTTCCTGTAAAACATTTTTTTTCCATCTATTTTCCACCTTGCAATCAAACGGACCATAAGTTAAAAAAATAATTATTTTTATTGATCAGACCAAATTTTTATAACTCTTTATTTATATTATAAGTAAGAAAAAAAATAGCATATCTACATATATTTGAAATAATAAATAAATTTATTAGCTTTAAGTTAAACTGCACATTTTTAGACTCGACTCTTAGAAGTTTAAAGCTCCTTGTGATGCTGAGCTACATCATCTATTTTGGCAATTGATTGTAAAGCGCGGACAACTAGTGAAGAGTTTTTAATTTTATGAGATTGAAAGTAATTTATTTTTCGTTTATATCAACAAATATTTTCATGAAAGAAAAAACTTTATTTTCGTGAGCATTACAAATGTTTAGCACACAAGAAAATGTTTGAAATAATAATTTTTAAATATAAATTAGAAATCCATAATTTTTCCTACTTTTTGTATAAAAAAATGTATTTCACAAAATTTATTCTAAAATCTAAATAAACGTGAAAATCTTGCACGACTCATGAAGAATATCATGTTTGTTAAGTTTAAAAGGTTCACTTATAAATTATAAGTAAATAAATATTTTGCATAAGAATAAAAGTCCATGTCAAGCTTAAAGGTTCACTTATAAGTTATTTCAATTAAATAAATATTTCTTGAGAAAATTACCTAAAAACCTACTTTTAAAGTTTCAATTTCAAGAAACAGGTGGATTAAGTTTTATTTCACAAATCAGGTGACAATTAAGTTTTAATAATTATAATTAATAAAAATTTAATTACAATATATAATTTCTCCCAACCCACCTCACTCTCTCTCCAAACCATCCCACCACGTCACCTCTCTCTCTCTACATTACTTCCAGCCCATCATCGTCTTGAGAATCGCTGGCGAATCACCCGCCACCTATCCATTGCACAAATATGTCGCTTCGTTCGCCGTCGTCTCCCAGCCCCATCACCCCAGCCGTCGGCGTTAGTGTCTCTTTGTCGTTGTCACGACGATTGAAGCGGTGACCGTAAATCGCTGCTCTCCTCTCTCTCTCTCCTCGTTGTCACGAAGATTGAAGCGGCGGTTGTAAACCGTGCGGCGATGATGGACCACCGTGGAATTGAAGCTACCATGGAGTGATCGTCGTCAAGAGCCACAGCAGCATCTCCACGTACCTCCGGCGATGACGGTGCCACTATTTGCTCAACGCGGTCGAGCCGTCGTTGCTGTGCAGAGGTGACGACGCTCAGCGACAGCAATGTAGTTTATTCTTCTTCATGTTCCATTCTGCTCTGTATCTGAGTTTTGATTATTCTGTATATTGGATGTGGTGTATGTGATAGTTTGAAGATGAATTTTGGGATGATTTTGAATCGAATCCAATTTGGTGCTTAGCCTGATTTCAGATCAATTTTATGGTGACATACTAAAGATAGTGTTTTGGAGATTTTAGGAATTTTTAATAGTCAAAGGGTAATGTGTTGAAGGATTAGACTTTATAATGTATGATGTTAAGAATCTAAAGAACTATTTGAAGATGTGGGCTGAAGTATGAGGTGATTTTTTGTGATGGTTGGTTGGTGGTGGATTTCGAATGGTGGTGATGGTG